>APFE031652314.1:37339-119839 GCA_000404065.3 Pinus taeda
CCAATATCAGCTATTGCTATATACTTATTTAAAAATACCTAGAATATTTTTTTGCTCGTAACATTTCATACGCTATCATGTGAAAGCCAAGTTTTTGAGGATTCGAATTAATAATTTATAAATAAGCATAAACTAGAAAGAAATATTATAAAAATCAGGTTCTTTGAAAGTTAAATTTTTACCCGAAAACATTTCGAAGTAGAGAATGGGAAAAAGAAAGGTCAAAATCAATTTGATGATTAAATGTTTAAAAATAAGGTGATTAATAAATAAATAAAATAATTTTGTTTATTTGTTAATTGACGGTAGTGGAGTCTAGTGCCTCATGAATTAATTATCGATGGAAATATGCTGCGAGGAATATTGAATTACAGTGGAGTTGAGGGTGATACTTATTGGGGTATTTTTGTGAATAATGGGTACAATTAAATTAAAGAGAGGAAATTGAGTGAGACGGGAATTACCATTACTAGGTCATAATACATTAAAAGTAAAGTAGAGAAGATGTTGAATGAAAATTTTGTGGATTAACCATATTATTGTTTTAGGGGTTAATGTTTTAAATTTTGAATTATGATTTATCAGTGTAGGACCACGACGGAAGTTTGACTTAATATGGAATAAATAATGGGTTCATTTTCATTATTTTTTTGAAGTATTTTTATATTATTTATTCCATGTTAGATTATATTTTTATCTTTGTTTTCAGGATAATCATAGATGAGAGTTTCAAACATTAACTTGTAAAATAATGGTGTGATTTATTATGGATCACATAAGTCTTAGTGATGAAAAAGAAGATGTTGCGTTTTAGTACATGAGCTATAATTGATGGTTATTTAAGCTAACTCATCTCAAAGAATAAACTAACTTGTCCACAAACTTTCAACATATACATGTTATGTGTAAGCATTTAAAAACAATGATGTGACACTTCATTAAAGAGTCCCTCTAGCTAAAACTTACTTATGTGATTGTTAAGTGACTCCTATAATTAATAATTTTTTTTTACAATAGATAAAATCCAAGAAAAATTGACTAATCCTAATGCCACAAGTAACAAATCTATATCATTTTAAGGAAATCATCTTCTACTATGTAGAACATTAATAGCATAATTTGTAGTGAAAGTATGAAATCGATTGCTTTTAAAGGCATATTCTACATCCTACTATGACTGTGTGATTCCATCCATGATCAACATGAAGTTGAAATGGGTTCCTATTCAAATAAAAATAAAATATTTTCTAAATATAAAAACAATGTATGATGTGACAATTTTTTTTTTATAAAGCATCGATAATCACAACATCTCTATGGTCACTCCATTTGTTATTCATATTACAACCCAACATGGTAAAAACATTTCAACAAAACATTTCACTCACTCTCTCTCTCATTAATAAAATTAATTCCGTGCAAAATTAAAAAATATATAATGTTGTTATAAGTAAGAAAACTGTGAGTAGAATTCTTAAACCTTATTTTTAGAAAATATTTCAACACAAAATTTAATAAACTATTTCAAAATCTATATTAACTAATTTATGTCGATATCAACTTCATATATTAATTATTATTATTATCATCATCATCATCATCATCATCATCCAATTTTAAGGTCACGGTCAAATGAGACACCAAATTGGTGTATGAGATCCCCTTGTTTGTGGGACAAGGTACCCACCTCCGTGGAGCTTGTTCATGGGACAACGAACCCACCTCCGTGGAGTGATTTGACTGCTAAGTCTATGAAGACAAATATACTCTACCCCCTCTCGTTTTGAACCTATGACCTATTAGGAGGAAACTCGTGCTCTTTACCATTAGGCCCACTTAATTTGTATTAAGTAATATTGTGTATAATAAAATATTCAATGCCCAAAAGAAAAAGCAATTGAAAGTTAAAAAACAAAATAAAAAATATTAAATAATTCCTAATAAGAATAATTTTTAAAGAGATGTGTAATTTCACTAAGTTTTTAATATAAAATAAATATGTGACATTTTAAGAAATGATAGTAATTAAAAATTTCAATATAGTCCATTAAAAAAATATTTTAATATGCATGATTAAGTCTTAGTATTTTACATTTTGTTTTTTTTTTCAAATTTTCTTGAAATCTAGAAGAGATTTTATTGGTCTTAAAAATTTATGTTTGTACTTTATATAGTATTCAAAAATGAAACTTAAACAATGAAAAATTACACATTGTCTATGTATAGAGCACAGGGCTTTACACAATGAACCTCTAACATATCACGTGTTCATGGCATATTAAACAATACCCTTAATTTGACTACATATATTGGAAAATACCTCTAAAAAATACATTATTTAATCCCCCACCAATACTAACCCAATACAATTTCCCAATTTAAAAAGCCACTACTTTCACTAGATATTGTAGGTATCCATTTTTTCATTACCATCTTTTGTACCCCTTTATATTTTTTTATTAACTTTGAGCTTCATTTTTTATAGTTTCTAATATAAAAGCTCTTTACCCCTATATATCCCCCAATATATTAAGTCATTTTTCCTTCAATATATATCTCCCAATATGAATGCACATGTTATGATATTTCTCCCCAAGTGAAGCCCCCGTGGTATAGAAAGAGAATCACTATAGATTCATTGGCATTTATCAAGGGATTTGATAAATCCATCTAAAGAGATTTAATCCCTCTTAAGACATGATTGATCTGTGATTAAGGTAGATCTATATTGGTTCTACATACATATATATATATATTTTTCTAATTCATATAGTACACAATCACTAGTCTAACGTGAGATTTTCGTATATAAACACATTATCTTACTAAATTTTAAGAAATTTGTATTGAGTTTTACAAAAATTCATATATTGTAAGTTTGATTATTTAAAAAAAATATTTTTATGTTAATATTTTTGATGAATATTTGTTTTATGTTGTATTTATATTTTCCTTTTCCAAATTTCTAAACTATTTTCTCCCTTCTAATTATATATTACAAATTTTTAGAATTCAATTTTATCTTATTTCAAATGTAATTTATCCTTATTCTAATGTTTAGGCATTCAAGATATTATCATATACTTCTCAGGTAATCTGGTAGAGAAAGATGTAATATAAACTATATATATAAATACAAATAGAAATAGAAAATATAAGAAACTTGTCTTTATACTTACAGCTTCCAAATAGGAGAGGGAATAATTCATTCAAATGATAATGCCGTGAATATTATATATGAAATTGTGTGGATATTAAGTATAATAAAAAATAACATGGAGAAATAACTTTTTCCTCATTTTCATATGGGTGAATTTTACAAGTATTTTGGATGAAACTCTGTTTCTTTAAGAAACAGAGTTATTTGGGCGTTTATAAATATTAAAATTTATAATGAAGCTCGGTTTTTTGGAAGTTTTTGAACTTCTATTTTAATTAATGTTAGAATTTTTTTATATCATTATTATTATAATTTTCAAAATTTATATAAAAATTAATTAAAATTAATATGAATAATTTTTTTGAGTTTATATTTTTTTTATAAATATTTATCTTTTACATAATAATTAATAATAATATATTAATAAATTATAATGGTTAATAATAATTGAGTATTAATATGAGTTTTAGGATTATTAATTTTTAATATTTTTTTGTTAAGTTTGGTAGGTCTATTCTATTTTCTATTATATAATAGACAAATTTACATCACATAGATTAACTGGGTAGCCTCAACTTGCACCGAGGGGAAACCAAGTTTGTTGGCCACTAGTCAGCGTTATAAGCCATCCAAAAACAGAATTGTTTCAGTCTTTCTAGCCAAGCTAGATAAGTCTCTATCTCATTTCTAGATACTACATAAATGTAAAAACTAACATATGCAACAGGGAAATTAAAAGCTAACCGCATAAACCAAAATTGTGCATGGGGGAATCTAATCATTTTTCTCCTCAGAGGAAGATGTGACGAGAGCAGGACCTTCAGTAGTGGCCCCTAGCATTCCATATAGTGCCAAAATGCAAGGGATGTGGCGGTCAATCGTATCCATCCTGTCGTCCTATTTGTGTAGCTAGAAAATAATTTTCTTCATATCTTTTTTATAATTCGGCATCCCCTCGATTTTAACCACCATCCCCACAGAGATTTGTTCTATCACCTTACCAAGTAGCCTCTTCATTAAGTAATACAGGTAGAGTGTTTGTTTAAACTGTGTGATTCTCCCTTGAGTATTCACTGGATTTGGGACCAGCATCCTCCAATTTTCCAACTCATTCTTAGTCTCGCTTGCTTGCTTAATCTCCTCTTCCCGATCTTCCATCATCTTCAAAATTCCAGCATTTGTCCCATCTCAATATGCCACTGCTGCCTCTGTGATGAGGTGCTTTATAGATTTACGACCCATGCAATCTTCTGACGTGCTCAGCCCCTTTTCTGTTTGGGGGGCCGAACCTCTCCTGTCGTGCCCACATCCTCTTGTTGCTCAAGCCATGACGTATTCGGAAGATCCTTGCTAACACCCAAACGAAGTTAGATTCTTAAAACTTTTCTTAACACACCACCTTTGCCATTCATGAATTTCCTCTCCTCCATACTTCTCCACATGAGAGTAAGGGTAACCCAGAGCCCACAGATACCAAAGGAGGGTGGGTTTCAGACTCTTCTCCCAAGACCCATCATAATACTCATCCCCCTTGCTATGGATGATATTCCGGTCATCTCGCTGCATCTCAAGACAAGTCCGCAGGCCCTTCCAGAGCCTGGCAAGACGCCTACAATGATTCCAACTTCTTGCACCCTCAGCTAGTAGATGAATGTCTTGGCTTCACTTATCCCTGCTGCAATTTTTCCCCATAGGGTTCCTAGCTCTACCAATGCCATATGGGTTCTTGTCATTGCCATGTGAGGTCCAGCTCTCCCGATGGTTTCTCTTCATCCTATTGCCATGGTTGTAGCCCCATCCCCTTGCCCTCTGCTCTTTCGTGCCTCTCTCTACAACTCCCAACCCCCCTAGAATTGCAATGTTGTTATCCCTTGTCCCCCTGGCCTTAGAAACTAAGCATAGACCCACATAGCTTCGCAACATGCTTTTTCCCACTTCGCGTCCATGGTTTTGGCCCAATTGGTAGAGAATAAATATGCAAAACCAGGCCACGCCATGCCATTTCCGCCACCATTGTCGCACATAAAATTCTAATCCCCATAGCATTGGACACTTGCCCCTCCCTTCCCCCCAGCCGAACCCCAACAAGATCATAGAATCAATAGAGAGACAAGACCAAGTTACATACTTGGATTCAGGGTTTTGTCCGCAACCAAGGTTCCCCTCTTGCTGTCAACCTTCCTCGACTTTCTATTACCAACCTTCTCCATAGTCATTCTCACCTGCCCTGCATGTCGAATGGCCCTACCTTCTCCACCACCCTACCTTATTCCCTTCCTCGCCACCTTGCCCACTTACCATCCATGCATTCATTCCGAAGGACACGGCACCCCCTACCTTGAGCATGTGGGGGGCCACAATTATTATTGCCCTCATACTACACATATCACACCCAAACTGGCTTTTTAACATCGACCTGCATCCCGATTAGGGGTATTAATTTTTAATATTAATATTTATATTATTTTGAATTATTATTATAATTTTCTATTTCTATTATATTTATATTTAGGTGATAAATATCAATGTCATATTATCAAATTTATAAAATTAATTCTTTGGGTTTATAATACTAATCTTGGGTCTAACACTAGGGTTTATAATCTTCGGTCTATAATATTAATTCCTTGGGTTTATTTCCCCTCAAGTTTATAATATTAATCCTTTAAGTTTATAATATTGTTGTTTCTAATATTCGATTTATAATATGCCATTTAGTGTAAGTGTTTGAAATGTTGGATTTTTAATATTGAGGTTTATAATATTGGATTTTATAATTTTAGGGTTTATAATATTTATGGGTTTATAATATTAACCCCTTGGGCGTATTATTACCAAGGGTTTATAATATTATTTCCTTGGGTTTATTTTTATTAATTTTAAGGTTTAATATTCTTTTAAGGCTTATAATGGTAGGGTTTATATATTAATCTAATGGATTCCAAATATCAATTTCTTAGGTTTATAATCTTAAGATTTATAATTGTAGGGTTTATAATATTAATCCTAAGGTTTTTAATCTCCTGATTTATCAATTAATGATATGGTTATATCATTGTGTTTACAATACAAATCTTAGGGTCAATATGGTTCCTTTGGGTTTATAATATAAGCCTCAAGTCTATATATTATTAGACACTTGGTTACTAATCCTATTAATAATAGTATATATTAATATCCTAAATATTTATATATGGACTGATATTATTAATATTGTGATTATAATATAAGTATATATAAAATATATTGATAGTTATATTAATATGTTAATAAATGTATATTAATCATTAAGATAATGGTGAGAAATAAATAAGTATTATTAGTAATAATCGTATACTATTACTATATCATGTTAATTTTGTTATATATGTGTGTGTATGGGGTTGTTATTATTTATATAGTTATTAATAAGTATAAATATTCATTCTCTAATAGTCACATTAACACTAAATATCTAATAATTATTAATATGATTCATAAATGCCTATTGGCGTATATCTACCACATTTACTAATGTGGTTGTATATGTACTTTATATATATATATCGACGTATATCAACCACATTAATAAATGTGGTTGTCCTAATTAAATAAATATTGAAAAAGGATGTTGGCATTTGCAAAAATATAACTAAAAAAACAAAATATAAAACACAAAGGTGATAATTGAGTATCTCATTTTCCCCAACACAATCTAACAGAGAGACAGAGATAAGACGATAAAGAAATGAATCAGTTTGTCAAGAAAATAAAGACCAATTCAGACAATAAAAAGGCTAATGTGCATATCAAGCATGAGAGACTAAAGAAGACAAAATATGCAGGCAAGTGGAAAAAGGATGGAAAAACATACGGTTTCCACGAGTAGATGACCCAAATATAATCTGATTGTCTAAAATGAGTAACGAGTGGAGAAGAATAAATAAGGATTACATTATAGGGTTGTTGGATGGACAACAGTAAAGTCAAAGAAGAAAGAATGAGGATTTTGCGATCGGACCTTTTGAGCGGGTAACAACAAAGCATGTGTTTGGCCTTTGAAGGATCAGCAGCAAAGTCAAGGTGGAATGAATGAGGCTTGTGGGTTTGGGTCAAGGAGGGTTGTTGCTGCAGCAAAGTGGAGGACTGATGGGAGGAAGGTTCTGCGGTGGGGTCATCGGATAGCCTTGGACGGTTAAATTGAATAAGATTGAAAATTTAGGAAATATTTTAAAAAATAAGAATAAAATTTCATGTGGTTAACTTATAATGATAACCCAACCAAAACATGTAATCCTTATTCATTCCCCGTGACCAGGGGTTAAACTTGATGGGTGTCCTTACCCGTTAGTGAATTTTTTTTTACGGTTTAATTTTTAAATTGCCCTATCACATGACTTTTAATATCTATTTTTACAATTTTTATATAAGTTTTTCAAATTATATTCATCACAACTCAACCTTTAATAAATCTAGAAAGTTAAGATGGATTTAGACTAGTTGATAAATAGATAAACTTCAAATCTTACAAAATATGTCTAAACCTTAAACTATTGAATTATTTAAAAAAACCAATTTTAATCAAATTAATGAACCTCTTGACTTTTAAAGGTAGTAAGAAGAAACACTCTTATTCAGGAAATTAGAGAGAAACTGAGCAGTTTGAAGGCTTGGGAATTAGATTAATGAACTGCCATGAACAACGTGGCTTCAAAATTAGATTCATGAACTCCGATGAACAACATTTACATGCAAATTCAGGAGTTAACCACAACCTGGGATAGGCTAGCTTGCATCCAGAATAGTAAATTGTCTCTTTCTAGTTAAAAATGTTTTGTCGATATATAATTGTAATGGGTGAGTGAGTTAAATAATATAATTGTAGTATTTTTAATTGGAGGTCTTCATTTTGTATAGTCAGCATTTCCCTTGACAGTTTCTAATTCTTCTTAGAATGTGGAAATAACATTTTAGAATCTTGCAAATTGTTGTATGGTTTCAGCAGCAATGACTTTGATTGAAATCAAATAACCATTATTCTAAAGAAAAAACAATGGAAGCTTGTCAAGTGGTGAAATCAAAGCACTTCCAATAATGCTCACGCCTCTTTTCAATGCCACGTTAATGTGAATAATAGAGCTAAATACAATCAGAAATAGGGAGAAAACCCTACCGAAGCACCTTCAAAGGAGTTAATTGTCACATCCAAGACCAGTTGAAAATCCTAGTGGCCTTGATGGCCCACAAATGTGGTCTATCTCACAGGACAAGGTTAAGTTCCAGTGTCGATGAATTTGACAGAATAAAATGGAAGATAAAGCCACTTCAATAATAAGGGACTATTTATTAACCAATAAAAGACAATAGAGGTCGGGTAAAGGTATCTCTATTAGTCTATTCTCATTATTATTTTCAAATATGTAACAAAAATGTGCATATGCATATATTTCAGGTATTCCTATTAAAAATAAGGCTTTTTTTACAAAATGGTTAAGGGAATTTTCAAGGACTCAGAGGCTTTGGCATAAATTTAACAAATGCATCAAAGTGAAGCTTGTGCATGAATTTAAGAGAAAGTGAAGCTTATGCATGAATTTAACAGAATCATCAAAATGAATATTCAACTAAGAAATGTACAAAGAAAAATATAGTTCAAATTGGGGGAAGACCACAAATTCTAGTGTACCTTTGAAAAATAGGTTCCAAGGGTGCAATTGCCTACTATATACATCATTTTGTTGAACCATGGCCTTGAAATACCCTTGTAAACGTTGATTTGAACTTTGAAGAAGCATCATAAACAATGAACGTGGATCTGTTCAGCAGCAAGTGCATCGAATTCAAGACTTTTCCCTCAATATGGGTTCTCAATTTAACTCTGCAACCACTTGAGCAACATAAGTCAGTGCGCAATTAGATGCTGAGACCCCAAATAGAATCAATGAAAGACAAGGAAGGGTGCTGAAATCCAAAGTATCTCTT
Organism: Pinus taeda; assembly: GCA_000404065.3. Taxonomy (NCBI): domain Eukaryota; kingdom Viridiplantae; phylum Streptophyta; class Pinopsida; order Pinales; family Pinaceae; genus Pinus; species Pinus taeda. The sequence continues at coordinate 46,461 of APFE031652314.1, forward strand.
TGTTCTTGTTATTTCGCCAAGCTGCAAAAGAGAGTATTATATAGATAAATCTTTACAGAAGCAAAAACTGGTTTATATTATAAACTAGAGAATAAATGAGTTGATGAACCAACCTGTGTAGACTAGTGATTAAGGGGAATAGAGGATATGGTTGTAGACCATCAGGCCTGAGTAGTTGTGTGGACTTGCCACTTGCCGTTTTTTTTTCTTTTATAGACTCTACAATACCATGTATTCCTTTTAGGAAACTGCGAAAGCTCCAGTCTCCAACATTGTGATCAACATTAGGCATTGACTGTGTAATCTTGCCAAAATGCAAGATTATGATAAAATTGGGATGAAATTCATAGGAGATCAATGTCAGATCAACAACTTATGGAAAAAAAAAATTTGAGTTATACAATATACTCATAATTTTTATAAATACTTAACTCCATAATCAATGCTTTACCAACGAATGCCAAATTCCCCATGTTTTCTCAATTAATGCATTAAATATCTAACTGGTGAGCTTCATCATTTTAACTATGTGCCTTAACGATTTTGAAATATAAATCTATTGTTGAGACAAGATGGATATAGACTATGTAGTCCCATAGCATTGATAATTATCATAAATTCATATAATTGTTACAGTCAAGAGGAGTCGACCCAGGTACACTATTAGGTGGGTACTTATTACTATTAACCTCGATAAAATTTAAAAATGACACTTTTAAAAATTATTGGCAAGTTAATAATAACGTGTATATTTTAAAATAGCCAATATTTGATGGCTAAAAAAGGTCCAAATGTGCATACAGGCATTAAATTTAATCCATGTCCGTGATTTGGTACTGCGCTCCGATGACCCAAAGCCAAAAATCTCTCCCTCTACCAATCACATGACCCAAAGTTAGAGCGAGTAATTAGATTCATTCTCATTCATTATAACCCAACCAAAACATGTAATCCTTGTTCATTGCCTGTGACTCAATACTTCCCTCCGATAACCCCCCTATAGTTGTGTGTGCAGGGCGAATAGAGTCTGTAATCGCTTGAAGATATCAATAAAGAGAAGTATTCTGCAAATTTTGTGTCTTTGTTCCAATTAATGCATCTTGTCATATTATGTATGAATTTCCTTTATAATGGTTATGTGATGTGTGAATGTGTGTAATTATGTTGGATAATTGAATGCAAATAAGAATATTTTTTTACGTGGTGCTAACTGTGAGTATCTAACAAGTTAAGTAGGACACTTAGACTAGTTTGGGAATCTACACAGTACACTGCTCTAACAGCATGAAAGTACCTGAGCCATAGGTTAGGGCTGCGCGAAGGTCATTCATACCTTTTCGCAGAGGTACTAATGGCTGGAATAGAGGGCTAGTATGGCAAGACCCAGAACTAAGTGACTTGCGCGAAGGCAGGAATAGAAGGAATAAAATAACATCATGACCATCTTAGGGTGAAGAAACTTGGTTCCAGCATCCCCCCATATTTCTTTGGTTGAGACTTCAGTCTGTACTCCTTGGGATGATGTAGAAAGGGCTAGTAGTGTAGGGATTTGTTTAGCTAATTAACGCTGAACCTGGGTCAGGCCCCAACAAGTCAACAAATGGTTCCATTGCAGGGACCAGAATCTGCATAAGAGATGCGTGATGTTGTATCATTGGAATCCAACTAAAAAAGAGATTGGAGGCTGGTTGGATAGAAAGATCCACGAATTCGCAGTGCAGGAAAATAGAAGCCCGCGACTGACAAAGGAACATTGGCTGGACAGGTACCTATATACAAAAATACATGAGATCTTTTTTTGTTCCTTTCTGGTTGAGCTATATGAGTGGATCACGAAGCTAGCAGATAGCCAAGGAAGGTGGAAACTTTACGGTCCTATTGTTTGGACCTCGGAGCTAATGTGGAGATTGGAAGCATTTGAGGATGAGATCGCTCACGTTGTTGATCATTGGGTCGATCGTGTCATAGGAGGATTTGTAACTGAATTTTCAGTCGACACCTCAGTGAGTTACAGTGAGGTGGAGTGGCACTTTTTCAAAGGTCCGCGAGGTAAATACATGAAATCTTTGAATACCTGGATTAAAATGTTATTGTGTGAAAAACGGGTTATGCAACTACCATGATGTTTGGAGTTATGTGAAGTGGAAAAAATTACAGGAACGAAGGAAGAAAGGGTCCTTTATATGTTCCATTGATTTCACCTCCACGAGGTGACAAAGAGGGAATAGCGTAGGTTTCTCCATGAAGTGCTATTCAGTTAATAAGACAAGGGTTCCCGCGACTGCCACCTCTGCCCACACCACCTCCAACTTCACCACCATCACCTGCGACTTCACCCGTACCACTTCCGCCTCCACCACAGTTTAGTATGGAAAGCTCAGTGAAACTATCTTTGTTCAAAGGCTTGGGAAACGAGGACCTAGACTAGTTCTAGTTCATTGTGAAATATGTATGGGAATCATAGGGCATTATAGATGATAACATGAAGAAGGCAACCCTGGTTAGTGCTCTGCAGGATCACGCGCTAACCTGGCATATCAAGTACTCTAATGGTAACCTGAATGATGGAGTGGTAGACATACAGACAACACTAATTAAAGAATTTAGTAGGCCTAAATCTAAGGCACAGTCGATTGTAGGTTTCAAGGAAATTGTGATGCAACCAGGTGAGTTACCTTGGGAATTAGATCATAGGTTGAAGTGTAAAATCTGCAAAGCTATCATGAACTTAATAGTTGGAAAACATCACAAATGGTTTGTGGCTTTTCTCCTACCTCACTTGAGGGTTACGCTATCACAAAAGAAGATAACGACTCAGGCAGAGGCCTTGGAGATTGCAATGAGACTCCATAAAACACCGATGCAAGATCCAAATCTGGGGGTTTAGTGAATCCATGCGAAGCTGAAAAATCTTTGCCTGGAGATGTAAAGTTGAAGTAGGACAGAACATTTTGACAAGAGGTGCACAAAGAGGTATGTGTCTAAAATGCAAGAGGTAGGGGCATGAAAAATACCATTGTCCAGTATTTGCGAACTATATTGCAGGAGGAGGACCGATGCCTTTGAGGCTAGAAGTTCAGGCAGGACCGAGCGCGAGGCCTGCATAGTGGTGCACTATATGTTAGGTAGTAGGAAAGCATGCCATGGATAACTATCATTTGTTGAAGAAGTTTGTACAGACACCACAATAATTGTTCTGCAACTTTTGTAGGTCGGTAGGGCATGATGAGTGTAATTGCAGAAGCTATGAGTTGATGATAGATAAAACTCCTACCGATAGGGTACAGGCAGAAACGCGATCCCCTGACCAGAGTGTGGGGATGGTGCAAATGGGCTTTCAGGGGCATGGACAAGGCCGAGGTGGAGGAGGACCTACAAGAGGTCAGGGACAATTGATCTGCTACAATTGAGAAGGACCAATACATTATGCACATGATTGCACTAACCCTATGCATCCATCGTGTATGTATTACACAAGTTTGTTTGATCATGAAACAAAAGATTGTCCTGCACTGATGGCAAGGATACATGAGAAAGGGGCGCTACCCCCCAACAGACTCAGAACCTACAAATGATGAGGTCTGATCCATACGAAGAGGATCCGAACATAAATATAGTGCTCCGAATTTGAATCACAACAGGAGATGATAAGGGGAAACAACCCGAGGACAACACATGGGATTTCAAAGCTTCGGCGAAGGAGACTGAGTTTGATTTGGAGCGTGCACATGAAACATTCATGGAGGTAAAGAAGAGCTTCATTGAGGCCTCCACCTCAGGGAGCAAGGATAATTCTGATCAGGAGATGGACCCTTCTATGCTTACAACCTTCCTGGATACCTGCATGAAGCTACTGCGCGATAGCAAGGCTATGAAGGGGTTGTAGGAGCTCATAAATAGATGCGTCGTAAATACTCTGGCTGAACCATGCATAGTACAAAACCTTGGTAAGCATAAAACAAGGACATGATGGGAGATGAGACTGACCACGCAGAAAGAAGAGTATGAGATGAATCAGGTTATCTTGGACCTCGGGTCAGACACGAACATCCTACCGAAACATACTTGGGAACGAATGGGAAGACCGACGCTACAGTGGTCTCCGATTCAGCTAAGGATGGTGAATCAGTAGAAGATCATCCCCATGGGATGGTTGCAAGGGGTGACCGTAGATATTGAAGGTGCGAGCACGCTAATTGAATTTGAGGTAATACAAATTTTGGATGATAGCAACCCCTACCCTGCACTCCTCGGAATTGTTTGGGTTGCTGATATTAATTGGGTAATCAACCTAAAGAAATGAAAGATGATATTGAGAAGAAATCGCTTCGCATAATAGTACCCCTATATCCTATTAGGTTCCTATACCAATAGGTTTCATTTTTCATGATTGACTGGAGAAGTGCCAAATATGTTCATCCTTTCCATGCTGCAAAGGTTCCATATTTTGTAAACAAATGAAGAAAATTAAAAAATTAAAATATGGTATGCCCTAAAAGAAAAATCAAAGGGCAAAAGAAGGAAATGGTCAAGAGAAAAAATAAAAGAAAGGAACCCCAAACCAAAAGACCAGGAAAGTGTGCTAGTTCAAATGCCACTACTGTTCCATTTTGAATAATTTCACTATGTACAGTCGCTTGATTCTTATTATGGTTTATGAATGGCCAGACAACTTAATCTTGGCCAAGTTCATATTTGAATTTCTTGTCATAGAATAGAGAATAAAGGTCTATCCAAACAATTCAAGCTTGGCAGATGAGTAGATAGGTAGAGAAGAAAAAGAGCCCAATTGTTTGATTTGGGCCCTTGGAAGAGATAAGGGTAGATTTAGATAGGAGGGAGGATAAAAGAAAAGAAGAGAATCAGGGTTTTCTAGTTCAAATGCACCCAAGGAAGAATGAAGAAAAAAATGTTAGGTGGACTAGGCTGGGTAAGTAGTTTTGATGTTGCAGAAGCAATTGCAAGAGTGATCTTATTTCTCTAAGATAATGCATCTTTTATGAATATCATGAATGCCATGGCAAGGTGTGGTGACAAATCAGATGTTGCATGTCTAACTTCCCCTCATTCCTCTCACAACAATCACTTACTAACATCCCACTAGGATATTGAGATCTGCTCAAAATCCCTAGACCATTCCATTTCAGGTGAAATTTTAAGCAAAATAATGTTTTCTCCATGGGCTAAGAAGCCACATTTCTTGTGTAAAATATTTCCTCTTATGACCCTTCCTGTAGCCTAAGTTTTCGCTTTTCAACCTTAGTGCTTTTCTTAAACATCATACCTTTCATATTAACATGCTAACCCTATTTATATAGCTCCCATGTAATGTTTCTCCCACCCCTATTATACTAAATACACAAAAAATCCCAAAATATTATAAATATCCCCCCTCGGCTAAAGTTATGGCCATATTTAATTTTTGTCGGGAGTTATTGGTCCACCCGAGGCCAATACACAACCCTCCAAGCGATCCATTGGAGTTTATTTAACATCCGGTTAAATAAATAACCAGCCTGCCCACACCCAAAGTTGAAACATATCACAAACCTCGCAAAACATTATAAACGATAAAATATTAAATGTGGGTCCCCGCCCTACAAACCTCTGCTGTTTCCCACTCATCGCCAGCCGTCTGATCTTCGTGCCTAAATCCAACGGATGTCGGCGATATTAGAACCCCCTCGATTGCTGAACGATAACGTCTAGGGGATGGGCAGTATTTCCGCCATACGAGAGACGTGTGTCAGCTTCCCGGCATGATCAGAGCCCCCCCCGCCTCCAATACCACCCAAGCCCAAAGGCGGTGCGGGGAATACCACTTACCACCCTACTACCCCCTGCTGACATCATGCCATGTCACCTTCTTGCGTCACGACCTCGCCTTCGTGTCACCCGCCACATAATCCGACACGTCATCTTTCGTACCTCGCTACACGACAAAACCACATGTCACGATGACGTCATCCGATAGAAATGCACCAAAACCCGCCAAAGTCAAAATTTCTGTTAAAAAGAGGTGAAAGTGTCATTTTCGCTTGTTTTTGTTTGTCTTCTCTGTGCGACGTTTGCATGCCAATTTTAACCCAAGGATAGTCATTCGACCACACAGTCTGCCACCCAGCAAGTTCACTCCATAGCTCAGCCCCTCAACTCGGCTCGCGACCTGCGAATCACTCATTTCACCGTTAAACAGGTATTTACATGAATTTTTCTCCTGAACCATGTTTTTCTTTAGTTTAATATGTGCCCGCAGAACCCAAATTTGAAGAAAAAACACCTTGTTGTCTTCAAATATACACACCATAACCACTGTTTTGTTTAATTTTTACCAAAAATCCTGCAAACTCCCTCTCCCTCTGCAAATTTCTCCTGCAGGATTGAACTCGAGTCCACTCTGGTCTAAGATTACCGAAGGAAAGGCCGTAAACTGTTTCTATCCATCTCCTATTGAAAAACTCTGCGAACTACATTTTCCTCTACAAATTCTACCCACTGAGTTAATTCTGAAGTCAAATACGGTCTGTGTTTCCAGGAGAAAATCCACAGATCTATTGTTTTGCCTATTTCACTTACACAAACCCAAAAATTTCCATTTCAAAATCACAGATAGTTAGACAATGGAGGCTCTAGTAGCCCTCAATATAGCCCCTCTCAATGCACCTCACAAGGAATTGGAATGGTTGCCATTAGCTGATAAAGATTATCAAATCCAAGACTTAGCTGGTGATAGGAACCATCTCCAAGCATTCTGTGAACTAAGGAACAGTTATTTAAGCAAAAATGTTTTTATGGGATATGGGAATCAAATTTACCCATCTACTACTTCCCCTCTGTCAATGTTTTCCCTGAGATAATTCGCCTCTGCTATGAGAACTATGAACCAACCCAATGGGTAGTCAAATCTCCATCTGGAACTACCCTTTTTCTTGTAACTCCCGACTCCATAAATCAAATGATAAACTTCATACCAACTCAGCTTCTGTTTCCTCTTACTATGAAATTCTTACTTGATGAGGGCCCCAAATTGTCCAGATTAGAGATAGCTAGCATTGTCCAAATGTTTATGAAACCAAACTGTCAGCTGACTGAGCCACCTCCTTTTCACTAGGCATGGTTCAATGAAGTGGGTAAATTACTTGTTGATATGATATCTTATATTCTGGAGTTCAAGACAAGTGAATATTTTGATGAAACTACACTAGTCTTATTATCCATATTCACCCCAGGGCAGCCCCTGCTGTCAAATACAACTATGCTAAATTAATTGCCAACAAGATCCATGACCAACTCTTGAATTTAGATAGGGAGGGAGTCTTCAAATATTCATCCTACATCTATCATTTGTTCCTATATTATCAGCCAGATAGTTTCCAATTTCCCATCAGAAAATTGGACTCTAAACGAGAAAAGACGTCTGTGATTTTTTGGACCTCAGTATTTCATCAAGTCCACAACTCTGCTTACTCTTACTCTGAGTTTATTGACATGTTTGTCTATCCAGCCCGTTCTCTCCTGATGAGAACTCCTCCTCCTAGATTGTCTTATGATATGCAAAAAATATTACAGCTCTCCAAAAGCTACAAAATAGGTGACTAGTACTTCTACCAGAATCACACTGTTATCAGGATATATGGTTGTGAGTTGTGCCCCTATAGGCTGCCAAGATATGTGCCAATGAGACTGTTTGCCTTGAAATATTTCAGACAATTTATCAATTCTCATTTTCATAGTACCAAGAAAAAGGCTCAATTGAAATTAAGAGACCAGTTAGGTCCCTACATCATGAACAAAAAAGAAGGATGGAAAGAGGCCGACCAGATATTGGGTGAAAAATTCAGATTAAAGATGAGCTTTTGGTGGGTACCCTATGACCCAAATGGCTTTATAAATGCAAGAAATATAAAATATAGGTTTTCAGCCTATGAACATTGCAGCATCCCTGAAATAGAACAATTTGCAAACCAAGATGAGTGGGTAGAAGGCACACTAATTAAACAACTCACTTAGGAAGAGAAAATGGAACAAAATATCAAAAATCTTGAAAAGACTCTTGACTTAGATTCTTTTGGGCAGGTGTCATTCAAAGTGCCACAACAAACCGGAGAAGGCACTTCAACTGCTGCAGATTCACAATAAGCTACCCAAGAAAGGACTACTCCAACAGCAGGAACAACAAAGGGCAAGGAGGTAGTAGATACAGAGCAAGAAACAATGTTAGACCAGCCAACTACCTCAAAGGAATAGGGTCAAGGGCAAGCCCCTTAACTATAGACAGAGGCACCAGAGGTACCAACATTATAGACTCCTCTCAATGAGGAAAGAAGCAAGAAAAGGGACAGAGAAGAGACCACACATACAAGTGGGTCAACAGAGTAGCCAGGGGTGAAAAGGCAAAGAGTAGATCCTCTACCTAAAGAGGAAATTATTGAATCAATCACAGAAAGCCCAAGAGAGGAGAGGGCAACCAACCAACAGACATCCACCAGCTCTCACATGCAAGAAATGGAGAGGCAGCACGGTATGGAAGTTTCCTCCTCAAGGCCGCAAAGTAGACAACGTTCTGATATTAAAAGAACATTCATGGACATTAAGGTCCAAAATGAGCCATTGAGAATGCAACTTTATGATCAATTTCTCAAAATGACACCCTCCAAGCAGCAAAGACTAATGGTAGCATATGACATCAAGGAGGAGAAAATGATCATAAGTCATTTTAAGCCTAAGATTTAGCAACCACAGTCTGCAGCTGACTAGATAAGAACAAATCTAGAGGTCCTTGCTAAAGATATACACCCAATGGACCAAATCAAGCTGCACAAACAAACAGGTGAAATGGTTTATGCTACATTGGTAGAGAAGGCAATACTGGCCCACCAATTGAAGGAGTCATTAAGCAATACAGCTTCCCAATTGGACTTGGAAACGATATCTTCCTTGGCCAAAGACAATAGAATAAAGACCTTGGAAGAGATAATCATTGAGCTGGGACATGATCCCAAGGATGCCAAGGGCATCAAAGCACTGATAAGGAAAAAGGAAGAAGATATTGCTGCACTTAGAAAGCAATTGAAGTTGCCTGTCACCATGCACCCACAAACTACAGAACTTGCACAAGAAAAGGCAGAAAAAGACATGATGGATTTGCTGATGAGGATGAATCAAAGGCTAACTGAAACAAAGCAAGAGTTGGAGAAAGCATTGCAAGCCATGCAGGGAGAGCCGACCTCGCAACCACTTGAAACAGCTCCAATAGTTACCACTGCTCCCCCCACAGTCACAGCAGCAATTCCTCCCACTATCCCAAGATCAACAACAGGTACATCAGCCACAGATGCTTTAGCGACAGCAGCAACAACAGGACCAGATACCAGCATGAGCATGAAAGAATTGATGAAAGCAGTAAAAGAGCTAGAAATCTAAATGTCAGAGCTTAAAGAGGCAAAAGAAAGGTTGGCCAAGCTAGAGGTAAGCTATGACAAATCTAAGATAATAGTGGCAGAGAAAACCAGAGAGGTAAAGGCCTTGGAGAATAAGGTGAACTCCTTGGAGAAATATCTCACCCTTCATAAACCTCTAGCATAAATTAGAACAATTTTGTGGACCAAAATTGGCCAGTCTATCACTGATCAATGGCAATCAATTCAGACGATCCATGAGCAAATTGAATTGATAGAAAGGGACCAAGTAGAGATTGAAAATGCCAGAGCATCATTGGGAAACATGCCCGAGCAGGCCAATAGACTAATTCATTTTTTGAACACTCACACCATGGAACAACTAGTGGCTCTGGAGATCAGGGACAGAACATGCACTATTTTGACAGTGAAAAAGGTGCTAACCATGAGGAATTTTATAAAGAATCTGGAAATAAAGTGCCAAGAAATGTAGATGGAAATAAATGCCTTCACAGAGAAGTTTACAGTCTTGCAGTAGAAGTGTCTACCCAGTTTGTTAACTAGCAATCAAAGACTGTTGACACATGAACAATATGCTCACAGGGTAAATACATATGTTGCCAATCAGATCACAACATCATCAAGCACTTCAGAAAACATAGGACCTCCCTCTGGACAGAGCTTATATGACAAGTTGAAAAATCTGTTCTATATCGAACATGAAGTAAATCATCTTTTTGAAGTCCAACCCAACTTCTACAGGTATACTGAAGCTGATGAAACATTAATAAAACTGCAAAGACACCAGTTGCCAACAGATCAATGGTGGCAGAGCATGTTGGAGGTTTTACCAAGGTAGTTCCAATTTCCTTCATCGGGTGCATCTAATCCAATGTCAAAACACATGGCACATATCATAAAGGTGAAGACGACAGAAAAAGGGAGTCAAGCTGGGACTGTAACGCATTAAAGCGGAATCAAGCACAAATGAAGGAGCTGGGACAGCAACGCAGAATAAAGGGACAGGTACCAACCGACTCACTCAGTTCAAAAAGTCAAATATCTCTGACCGACGGAACAACCAACACACCAACATTTACTTCTGCATTCATTTCTCTCATTTACTTCTCTTGTAAAGTAGATGAATGAAGTTATTGCGGGATATTTTTCCATAAGATATTTTGTAACTCCTTTTTCTTCTATAAATACCTACCCAAGAGATGTATTCAGGGGGTGATATCTCTTTTGGAACTGCGCTGTAACTCTGAGAACTCTTCTGAATAAAAGGCAGCTGGAATGCGTTGTTGATGAACTGAACTCTTTGGATGTGGGATTAATGACAGTGGACTATGTTGCAGAATTCTTGAATTACTTCATGGATCAAGAAGTCTTTTTAACTCATTTTTTATAGTTTTTGTTGTTTTATATATCATCTGTGTTCATAATCTTAACAGCAGGGAAAAAGAATAACCCTGAACTTACTTCACTTTACTCTGCATTCAATCTTTGCTATTTTTTATGTTTTCTTCAGAAACTAGTATAAGCAGGAGTTCTTTATTGCTCCTGTTTCCCCTGGTTCTTACACCTTGAGTATACCTAGGGAATTCTTAATTGCTCCCTGGAAATATTCATTCACTTTCCCTCTGCCATCATGATGAAAGATTCTTGATTGCCTTTCACCCCCTGACTTCCATGTCCATCTGATTTCAGTTTATAAATTGTTTCATGTTCTAATTATCTTGCTCTGTAGTACCTCCTCTGTCAAGGAAACCTTATCCACCAGTGTATCCTCATAGACTCCATAGCCCAATGGACTGAACTTCTCAGGCTTTCACCCCTGTTTTATTGAAAATCATCATCTAACAAACTTAAAAGAAAACCTTGTACATCATAACTAGCCTAAAATACCTTGAAACAAAGCTAAATTATAAAGAGAGAGCCCTCTCTGGATGCAGATTGGCTAGAGGCTGCATCTAAAAGACTGGTTAGTGGTTACCTCGGCCGTATTCCCTTTTCTCACATGTTTTTGGGAACAGCCTGATTGATTACATCATTGACGACTCCACTGGGGATCTGAATGATTGTGGTTATTGCTGTCTAGTTTCTAAAACTACAAATGGAGCCTGAAGTTAGCTAGGTAGCCTTTGAAATTGTTTTTCTATGCAATCACGGGAGTAGATAAAAGCTACTTCAGTCTACCTCCAGTCTAGTTTTAGGCTTTAACGGTTGTCTCAGCGATTGGATCAGTTTCCTTATTTCAAAATATCCATAGGAAAATCCAAAGCTTCATAAATTTCAAAAAACCTTCCTACAAAACATTTTTGAAACTTGTATCCTTCAAATATTCCCAAAAAATACCAAAAAATATACTTTTAGAAGCTGGCTCCAAAGAAGAAAACTCGTTACACTAGGTCAAACCCAGACCCAAATCCCCCACTTATTTTTGACAATCCCAATTTGATCCCTAAGAGCCTTAGAAAACCTGAAAATCAAGAGAATTCTGCTGATTCAAATCTTGAAACACCTCAGGAGAAACCTATCCAAACTCAACTTACTGCTGGAAACTCGCAAGCCCTTTCCCCTATCACTGTAGCTTCTCTTAGTTCACCATCATCACTCCCAAAACTCTTTTCCACTCCTCCATCCATAACACTTATCTCATCTATTATCCCTGTGCTTCCAGCTGTCCCACTTATCCATGCAAATATGGAAAATTGATATGCTCCCTTGCAGTTACCTGAAAATCTAGGGGCTATGCCTCAAGATTACCAAAGAAAAATCACCTATTTTGATGGTGCTGGTACCTACACAGCACAACAACATACAAAGAAAATGACAGACTATTTTGAGGATTATGAAATTGATGATGATGATGTCAGAATGAAAATTTTTGTCCTGAGCCTAACTGGTGATGTTAGGACTTCGTTTAGGGCCCTCCCTGCAAATACAATTTCTGATCCACAAGCCCTTTATCAAACTTTCCTAAACAGATGGGAAAAGAAGAAGGATCCATTACATATCCTATCAGAATATGATAGCTTGAAAAGAGGCCCACAAGAAACTGTTCAGGATTACTGCGCCAGATTTAACAATGTATACAATGTTATCCTGCAAAATCTTAGACCACCACCAGACTTAGCCTTGATTAAATTCCCTGATGGATTTGACTCAGACATGGCTTACCAACTCAGGGAGAGAGCTCCTCCAAGCTTAGAAGACATGTAGAGCATAGCTGTAAGTGTTGAAGCCAATCTGATTTCTAAAAGAAATCGGGCTAGATCTGAGAGAAGAAGAACCTTTAAAGAAGAGCCCTCTACATTTGAACAAAAACTAAATGCAATCATTAAAGGTATGGATAGACTGGGAGATAGAGTGGAAACTATTGAGAGAAAATCTTCATGGGAGGGCCAACCAAGCAACACTACTAGAAATGCAAACTTTAGAAAAAGTCAAAATCCAAATGTAGGAAAATTTGGCCCTAACCAAAACATCAGACCGCCATTCCAAGAAAACTATGCTGAAGCATCAACTTCTAGTGAGCCCATGGAAGATCCTCACATTAACTTCATGGGTCTCAATAGTGAACAACAAATCTTCCTAACACAAGAAGACCAAGAGGCCCACACTTTAGGTCAGTTTCAAATGCAATCAGGGGAATCCTTTGATTTTAAAGAGGGAATGATGCAGCTGTCTATGAGGTTCATAAACAATACAAATTGAGAACTAGGATGGTAGGTGTGCCTGAAACCAGCAAGCAGAAGGATACCAAGAAACCCAAAAAAGCAAAGGATAAAATTTCCCCTATGGATCTTCCTGCAAAAAACGACCTCAACCCAAAAGAACCCACGGTGGAGAACATATCAGACTTACAGCCATCAAACAATTAGCCATCCACCTCCTCTCCTCCTCAAGAAGATGCAAATAAATTCCTGAAATTAATTCTAAAGAGGATTCAGATCACGACAACACTCCTGGGAAAGAAAAAAGCATTGAAAATATAGCAGAAAAAAAAAATCTTACTGCCCGAAATATCAAAATGCAAACAGAAAAACCTTTCAATTTGGAAACTGAAATAAGTAAGTTAAAAACAGCCATTCCACTGTCTGAATTGGCTAGGCATGAAATTTTTAGGGAACAAATCAGTAGATCGATACAAATTCCAGAAAACAAAGATGCAGTGAATGTCCTTGATGACCAACCAGAACTTATATTTGGACCTGAAGTAAATGGAAAGTCTGTAGATGGAGGAGTTCCTCCTTTTTATGTCAGCTTAAATATTCATGATAAGATACTTCACACTGCAATGTTTGATTCTGGGGCCTTTCACAACTTAATGCCCAAATCAGTGATGGAAAAATTGGAACTAGACATAACCTGACCATACAAAGATCTATTCTCATTTGATTCTAGCCAAGTTAGATGCCTAGGATTGATTAAAGATCTGTGTGTATCATTGGTACAATACCCTGCCAAGATAATTCTAATGGATGTAGTAGTGGCTGACATCCCACCCAAATATGGAATGTTATTATCTAGATCTTGGGGTGCCAAGCTTCAGGTTCTTTACAACTTGATATGTCCTATGCCACCATCTCAGTCTTTGGCCAGCCAAAGAGACTATACAGAGAAACTTTGATGAAGTATGTGGTCAGCAGCCAAGACAAATCCCAAAACTTTCCCATTTATTCCATGCATTTAGACATGGATTCTTTCATCTTGTACAACACTGAGATTCATACCCCAACTGATGTTAAAAATTTTCTTTAAGCCAGAATGAATTCCTAGATAAAAAAATCCACAGTTCAGATTCAAGAAGTCTCTGAGAACAATCATATAACAGACACACAAGAAAGACCAAAAGAAAATGAAGATCCAAATCTGTCTGCTAAACAAATTGAGCAAATTCCTGATAATAGTTATAAACAAGAAATCCTATGGTATCTAGAGTTTGACGGATCTGTTAATAAGCTAGGAGTAGCGGTAGGCATTTGGATACACAACATGAAGAATGACTATGCTGAAGGGCATGCATATAGATTGAATTTTAGATGCACTAACAACATGGCCGAATATGAAGCCCTTCTGCTCGGGCTCAAAGTGATAGAAAGCCTAGGGGCGGATAGGATATCAGTTTTAGGAGATTCTGATTTGATAATTCAGCACATGAAAGGTAACTTTGTCACAAATGACATTAGATTAAGATCATACAGAGATGCAACAATTGAAATTCTCAACACCTTTTTAGAATCTCAACTCATCAAAATTCCAAGGAATCAAAATCTGCATGCTCACAGTCTAGCAACCTTTGCCAACACTTGGAAACTGCCATTTAAACATAATCACCAATTCTCATCTGAGATTAAACATAGGCCCACTGTACCTGATAATGTAAAAATTGGCAAGTATTTGACAATGACTCTCAAATTAATAATTTCCTCACCCTCAAAAAAGAGTTCTCGAGCGCAAAAATAGATACAAGAACCATAAGTGAAAATGATCAAGCCGACACAATTAAGACACATATTTATGCTTAAACAACAAATCAAATTCTACATCCCACTAAGTTTGCTAAAGTAGATTTATAGGAACTTGAAGAAACAGAATGTAATGATGCTATTGGAGCAGAATATGAGGTGATTGATTTGAAGGATAATTTTTTACCTATAGGCCTGACCCCTTTAGAGGACATTTTTGACTCAAATGACATTTCCAGGAAACCTAAAATACAATCATTAAATGTAGAAATTGAGGACTGTAATACTGGAACTGCTGAGAATCCCAAAATGATAAAATTGTCGAAAGCCCTGCCTCCTGACCAAAAACTGAAGTATATTGAACTGTTCAAAGAATTTCAAGATGTTTTTGCATGGAGTTATGAGGACCTAAAGTCTTATGATACATTTATTATCCAACACACCATACCTCTCAAAGAAAACCAAAAACCTTTCAAACAGAAACTTAGGAGGGTCAACCCTGTGCTCCTCCCTCTAATTGAGAAAGAAGTCAAAAGGATGTATGAGGCTAGAATTATTTCACCCATCAGATTCTCAGAATGGGTTCCAAATTTGGTGCCCACTAGAAAGAAAACATGAGAGATTAGGTTGTGTGTTGATTTGAGAAATCTAAACAAAGTCTCTTTAAAAGACAACTACCCCTTACCCAAAATGGATCACATTCTACAAATGGTAGTGGGTGCTTCAAGGATATCGCTGTTAGATGGATTCTCAGGTTTCAATCAAATCCTAATGGACCTGGATGATCAAGATAAAACTGCTTTTACAACCCCTTGGGGAACCTTCAAATATGTGAAAATGCCATTTGGACTTAAGAATGTAGGAGAAACTTTTCAAAGAGCCATGGATATAGCTTTTGCTAAAGAAATCCATGATTTTCTAGTCATTTACCTAGATGACCTTATAGCATTCTCCAAATAATATCAAGAACACTTAGATCACCTCAGACAAGTATTTCTAATTTGTAGGAAATATGGCATATCATTAAATCCAAAGAAATCACTATTTGGCCTAGAAGAAGGAAAATTATTGGGCCATGTCATCTCCAAAGAAGGCATTAGGATTGATCCGGACAGAATACAAGCTATATTGCAAATCCCTCACCCTAGAAACATCAAAGAACTATAAGATTTTTTGGGGAAGATCAATTTTCTAAGAAGATTCATACCAAATCTAGCTGAGCTGATAAGATTGCTAAACAACATGCTGAAAAAAGATCCAAGGTCAAGTGGACAATAGAAACTAAAAAATCCTTTGAAGAAATCAAAAAAGCTTTGACTTAAACACCAGTCCTTACAAGCCCGAACTTTGATAAAGACTTTATCATATTCTCATTTTCATATGAACATACAATTGTTGTTGTTTTACTTCAAAAAGATGACCAGGGATGTGAAAAACCCATCGCCTTTTTTAGCAAAGCACTTAGAGATGCTCCACTCAAATATCAAATCATGGAGAAACAAGCATATGCACTTGTAGAGGCCATTAAGGACTTTAGAGTTTACATCTTATACTCTCATGTGATTGCTTATGCGCCCAACACTGTTGTTAAAGACATCCTAACCCAAGAGGGAATTGAAGGCAAAAGGGGCAAATGGATAGCTACCATACTAGAATATGACAATGAAATCAAACCAACAAAGCTGATAAAATGACAAGGATTAGCCAAACTTATGACTGAAACCAACTTTCAAGACCTTGACATAAATCAACTAGATAATGAGTAGGAGATGGCGACTCCACAGATCAATCAAGCCTTTTTGCAATCACCTTGGTATGCTGACATATGTTTTGTATTATTAAACCTGCAAGCTCCTCTAGGATTATCCAGAACTAAGAAAAGATTTTAGAAAATGAAAGCTTCCAAATTCTGTGTTTTAGATCATGCTCTCTTTTGGAAAAATCATCAAGGTGTTTTATTAAATTGTCTAATCAAAGAAGAAACTGGCAAAGTACTTAAAGCATTTCATGCAGGGGATTGTGGTGGACATTTATATTGGAAATCAACTGTTGATAAAATCCTAAGGGATGGATTTTATTGGGCCACCCTATTTTCTGATATAAAGAAATATGTAGCTTCTTGCCACAAATTCCAAATCTTTGAAGGCAAGAAAAAGTTGTTGCCTCTACCCCTCAAGCCCATTTCCACTGAAAGACCATTTTAGCAATGGGGTTTAGACTTCATTGGGGAAATCCACCCTGCATCCTCTTTCCAGCATAAATGGATTTTGACTGCTACAAACTATTTTACCAAGTGGATAGAGGCCATTCCTTGTAGGCAAGCCAATGACTCAGTAATCATGCAGTTTTTAGAGACCAACATCTTATCTAGGTTTGGCTGTCCTGAAAAAATTATAGCAGACAATGCTGCTGCTTTTAAGTCCAAGAAAATGATCAATTTCTGCCATAAATACCACATTACTTTAGATCATTCCACAACTTATTACCCTCAAGGTAATGGTCTAGCTGAATCCTCCAATAAAATCCTGATCAACATCATTAAAAATGTCTTGGAGGAGAATAAGAAAAACTAGCATAAAAAGCTTGCCAATGCACTATGGGCAGACAGATTGACAACTAAAAGATCCATTGGAACAAGTCCCTATGAGTTGGTTTATGGTATGAAGGCAATATTCCCTTCTTCCTTGGGAATCCCAGTGATAAAGTTGCTGCAAGAAATACAGGAAGAACCTAATGTTATTCAGAGAAGGATCAATCAAACTATTCATTTACAACAGACAAGAGATGAGGTATACCAAAGATCTCAGGTTCTACAAGAAAATATTAAAAAAGTATTTGATAAAAGGACCAAAGCAGAGGACTTCTTCTTTGGGGATAAAGTTTTAAAGTGGGATTCCAGAAGAGAAGATAGGGGAAAACACGAAAAATTTGATTTCCTGTGGAGAGGACCATTTATTATTCAGGCTGCATAATGAAATAACACCTATTTTTTGAAAAGCTTTGATGGTACAGAGGCAGATGATGAGCCAGTCAATGGCCGAATGCTGAAGCATTATTTTGATCCATTTTGTTGAGATATCAACATTTTAATTTGTACATAACAATGTTTACTTTCTGCAGTTTATTTTCAGCAATAAGATAAGAAGTAATATGTATAGTAGATTTTGAGGAAAGACAAGGAGGTGTGCCACCTTTTGATATTGCATCTTGAGTTTATCAAAAGAAGTTGAAGGAGACTTGGGAACTTTAAAAATGATGACAAATATTCAGACATAGTATCCCAAAATAGAGCTGCAATTTTTTGAATGAATTCATGAGAAATACTTAGATATTGCAGAGGTACAATTTTGTTTGCAGCAAAGGCAAATTTCAGAATACATCAAGAATAGAATATAAGGCCATCTGACTTGTTGTCCTTGAATTTTCACCAGGAAAATCCATCCCCAAGTGGAGCCACTATTAGGTTCTTATACCAATAGGTTTCATTTTTCATGATTGACTGGAGAAGTGCCAAATATGTTCATCCTTTCCATGCTGCAAAGGTTCCATATTTTGTAAATAAATGAAGAAAATTAAAAAATGAAAAGAGGGTATGCCCTAAAAGAAAAATCAAAGGGAAAAAGAAGTAAATGGTCAAGAGAAAAAATAAAATAAAGGAACCCCAAACCAAAAGACCAGGAAAGTGTGCTAGTTCAAATGCCACTACTGTTCCATTTTTGAAGAATTTCACTATGTATAGTTGCTTGATTCTTATTATGGTTTATGAATGGCCAGATAGCTTAGTCCTGGCCAAGTTCATATTTGAATTTCTTATCATAGAATAGAGAATAAAGGTCTGTCCAAACAGTTCAAGCTTGGTAGATGAGTAGATAGGTAGAGAAGCAAAAGAGCCCAACTATTTAATCTGGGCCCTTGGAAGACATAAGGGTAGATTTAGATAGGAGGGAGGCTAAAAGAAAAGAAGAGAATAAGGGTTTGCTAGTTCAAATGCACCCAAGGAAGAATGAAGAAAAAAATGTTAGGTGGACTAGGCTGGGTAAGTAGTTTTGATGTTGCAGAAGCAATTGCTAAAGTGATCTTATTTCTCTAAGATAATGCATCTTCTATGAATATCATGAATGCCATGGCAAGGTGCGGTGACAAATCAGATGTTGCATGTCTAACTTTCCCTCATTACTCTCACAACAATCACTTACTAACATCCCATTAGGATATTGAGATCTGCTCAAAATCCCTAGACCATTCCATTTCAGGTGAAAGTTTCAACAAAATAATGTTTTCTCCATGGGCTAAGAAGCCACATTTCTTGTGTAAAATCTTTCTTCTTATGACCCTTCCTGTAGCCTAAGTTTTCGCTTTTCAAGCTTAGTGCTTTGCTTAAACATCATACCTTTCATATTAACATGCTAACCCTATTTATATAGCTCCCATGTAATGTTTCTCCCACCCATATTATACTAAATACACAAAAGATCCAAAAATATTATAAATATCCCCCCTCGGCTAAAGTTATGGCCATATTTTAATTTTTTTCGGGAGTTATTGGTCCATCCGGGGCCAATAAACAACCCTCCACGTGCTCCATTGGAGTTTATTTAACATCCGGTTAAATAAATAACCAGCCCGCCCACACCCAAAGTTGAAACATATCACAAACCCCGCAAAAACATTATAAATGATGAAATATTAAATGTGGGTCCCCGCCCTGCAAACCTCCACTGTTTCCCACTCGCCGCCAGTCGTCCAATCTTCGTGCCTAAATCCAGTGGCTGTCGACGATATCAGAACCCGCCCCGATTGCCGAACGATAGCGTTGAGGGGATGGGCGGTATTTCCGCCATACAAGAGACGTGTGTCAGCTTCCCGGCATGATCAGAGCCCCCCCGCCTCCAATACCACCCAAGCCCAAAGGCAGTGCAGGGGAATACCACTTGCGACCCTATTGCTCCCCCGCTGACATCATGCCATGTCACCTGCTTGCGTCACCACCTCGCCTTCGTGTCACCCGCCACGTAATCCGACACGTCATCTTCCATACCCCGCTACATGACAAAACCACACGTCATGATGATGTCATCAGACAGAAATGCACCAAAACCCGCCAAAGTCAAAACTTTTGTTAAAAAGAGGTGAAAGTGTCATTTTCGCTTGCTTTTGTTTGTCTTCTCTATGCGACGTCTACATGCCAATTTTCACCCAAGGATAGTCATTCGACCACATAGTCCGCCACCCAGCAAGTTCACTCCATAGCTCAGCCCCTCAAATCGGCTCGCCACCTGTGAATCACTCATTTCACCGTTAAAACAGGTATTTACATGAATTTTGCTCCCGAACCTTGTTTTTCTTTAGTTTTCTCTATAAAATTGCCCGCAGAACCCAAATTTGAAGAAACAACACCTTGCTATCTTCAAATATACACACCATAACCACTGTTTTGTCTAATTTCTACCAAAAATCCTGCAAACTCCCTCTCCCTCTGCAGATTTCTCCCGGAGAATCGAACTCTAGTACACTCAGGTCTAAGATTACTGAAGGAAAAGGCCCTAAAGTGTTTCTATCCATTTCCTACTAAAAAACTCTGCGAGCTACGTTTTCCTTTACAAATGCTACCCACTGAGTTAATTCTAAAGTTGAATATGGTCTTTGTTTCCAGGAGAAAATCCACATATCTATTGTTTTGCCTATTTCACTTACAGAGACCCAAAATTTGCAATTTCAATATCACAGAGAGTTAGACAATGGAGGCTCTAGTAGCCCTCGATATAGCCCCTCTCAATGCACCTCACAAGGAATTGGAATGGTTGCCATTAGCTCATAAAGATTATCAAATCCAAGACTTGGCTGGTGACAAGAACCATCTCCAAGCATTCTGTGAACTAAGGAACAACTATTTAACCAAAAATGATTTTTATGGGATATGGGAATCAAATTTACCCATCTACTACCTCCCCTCTGTCAATGTTTTCCCTGAGATAATTCGCCTCTGCTATGATAACTATGAACCAACCCAAAGGGCAGTCAAATCTCCATCTAGAACTACCCTTTTTCATGTAACTCCTGACTCCATAAATCAATGCTAAAATTCAAACCAACTCAGCTTTTGTTTCCTCTTACTATGAAATTCTTGCTTGATGAGGGCCCCAAATTGTCTAGTTCAGAGATAGCTCGCATTGCCAAAATTTTTATGAAACCAAACTGTCAGCCCACTGAGCCACCTCCTTTTCACTACGCATGGTTCAATGAAGTGAGTAAATTACTTGTTGATATGATATCTTATATTCTAGGGTTCAAGACAAGTGAATATATTGATGAAACTACATTAGTCTTATTATCCATATTCACCCCAGGGCAGCCCCCTGCTGTCAAATACAACTATGCTAAATTCATTTCCAACAAGATCCATGACCAGCTCTTGAATTTAGATAGGGATGGAGTCTTCAAATATTCATCCTACATCTATCATCTGTTCGTATATTATCAGCCAGATAGTTTCCAATTTCCCATCAGAAAATTGGACTCTAAAGGAGAAAAGAGGTCTGTGATTTTTTTGACCTCAGTCTTTCATCAAATCCACAACTATCCTTACTCTTACTGTGAGTTTATTGACATGTTTGTCTATCCAATCTCTTCTCTCCTGATGAGAACTCCTGCTCCTAGAGTGTCTTATGATATGAAAAAGATATTACAGCTCTCCAAAAGCTACAAAATAGGTGATTGGTAGTTCTACCAGAATCACACTGTTATCAGGATATATGGCTGTGAGTTGTGCCCCTACAGGCTACCAAGATATGTGCCAATGAGACTGTTTGCCTTGGAATATTTCAGACAATTTATCAATTCAGATTTGACTCATTTTCATAGTACCAAGAAAAAGGTTCGATTGAAATTAAGAGACCAGTTAGGCCCCTACATCATGAACAAAAAAGAAGGATGGAAAGAGGCTGACCAGATATTGGTTGAAAAATTCAGATTAAAGAGGAGCTTTTGGTGGGTACCCTATGACCCAAGTGGCTTTATCAATGCAAGGAAGATAAAATATAAGTTGTCAGCCTATGAAAATTGTAGCATCCTTTAAATAGAACAATTTGACAACCAAGATGAGTGGGTAGAAGGCACACTAATTGAACATTTCACTGAGGAAGAGAAAATGGAACAAAATATGAAAAATCTTGAAAAGACTCTTGACTTAGATTCTTTTCGACAGGTGTCATTCAAAGTGCCACAACAAACCGGAGAAGGCACTTCAACTGCTGCAGCTTCACAACAAGCTGCCCAAGAAAGGACTACTCCAACAGCAGGAACATCGAAGTGCAAGGAGGTAGTAGATACAGAGCAAGAAACAATAACAGACCAGACAACTACCTCAAAGGAATAGGGTCAAGGGAAAACCCCTTCACTACAGACAGAGGCTCCAGAGGTACAAACATTACAAACTCCTCTCAATGAGGAAAGAAGCAAGAAAAGGGATAAAGAAGAGACCACACCTGCAAGTGGGACAACAGAGCAGCGATGGGCCAAAAGGCAATGAGTAGATCCTCTACCTGAAGAGGCAATTATTGAAGAAATCACAGAACACCCAAGAGAGGAGAGGACAACCAGCCAACAGATATCCACCAGCTCTCACAGACAAGAAATGGAGAGGCAACATGGTATGGAAGTTTCCTCCTCAAGGCTGCAAAGTAGACAACGTTCTGATATTAAAAGAACATTCATGGACATTAAGGTCCAAAATGAGCCATTGAGAATGCAGCTTTATGATCAATTTCTCAAAATGACACCCTCCAAGCAGCAAAGACTAATGGAAGCATATGACATCAAGGAGGAGAAAATGATCTTAAGTCATTTTAAGCCTAAGATTCAGCAACGACAGTCTGCCGCTGACTACATAACAACAAATCTAGAGGTGCTTGCTAAAGATAGACACCCAATGGACCAAATCGAGTTGCACAAACAAGTAGGTGAAATGGTCTATGCTACATTGGCAGACAAGGCAATGCTAGCCCACCAATTGAAGGAGTCATTAAGCAATAAATCTTCCCAATTGGATTTGGGAAATATATCTTCCTTGGCCAAAGACAATAGAATAAATACCTTGGAAGAGATAATCATTGAGCTGGGACATGATCCCAAGGATGCCAAGGGCATCAAAGCACTGATAAAGAAAAAGGAAGAAGATATTGCTGCACTTAGGAAGCAATTGAAGCTGCCTGTCACCATGCACCCACAAACTACAGAACTTGCACATGAAAAGGAAGAAGAAGACATGATGGATTTGATGATGAGGATGAATCAAAGGCTAACTGAAACAGAGCAAGAGTTGGAGAAAGCATTGCAAGCCAAGCAGGGGGAGTCGACCTCCCAGCAACTTGAAACAACTCCAATAGTTACCACTGCTCCTCCCACAGTCACAGCAGCAATTCCTCCCACTGTCCCAACATCAACAACAGGTACATCAGCCACAAATGCTTCAGCGGCAGCAACAACAACAGGACCAGATACTAGCATGAGCATGGAAGAATTGACGAAAGAAGTAAAAGAGCTAGAAGTCCAAATGTCAAAGCTTAAAGAGGAAAAAGAAAGGTTGGCCAAGCTAGAGGTAAGCTATGACAAATCTAAGATAACAGTGGCAAAGAAAACTAGAGAGGTAAAGGCCTTGGAAAATAAGGTGAAATCCTTGGAGAAAGATCTCACCCTTCATAAACCTCTAGCAGAAATTAAAACAATTTTGTGGACCAAAATTAGCCAGTCTATCACTGATCAATGGAAATCAATTCAGACAATCCATGAGAAAATTGAATTGATAGAAAGGGCCCAAGTAGAGATTGAAAATGCCAGAGCATCATTGGGAAACATGCCCGAGCAGGCCAATAGACTAATTCATTTTTTGAACACTCACACCAGGGAACAACTAATAGCTCTGGAGATTAGGGACAGAACAGGCACTATTTTGACAATGAAAAAGGTGCTAACCATGAGGAATTTTATACAAAATCTCGAAAGAAAGTGCGAAGAAATGCAGATGGAAAAAAATGACTTCCCAGAGAAGTTTACAGTCTTGCAGCAGAAGGGTCTACCCAGTTTGTTAACCAAAAACAAAAGACTCTTGACACATGAACAATATGCTCACAGGGTAAATACATATGTTGCCAATCAGATCATAGCATCATCAAGCACTTCAAAAAACATAGGACCTCCCTCTGGACAGAGCTTATATGACAAGTTGGAAAATCTATTCTATATCGAACATGAAATAAATCATCTTTATGAAGTCCAACCCAACTTCTATAGGTATACTGAAGCTGATGAAACATCAATAAAACTGCAAAGACACCAGTTGCCAACATATCAATGGTGGCAGAGCATGTTGGAGGTTTTACCAAGGTAGTTCCAATTTTCCTTCATCAGCTGCATCTAATCCATTGTCAAAACACGTGGCACATATCATAAAGGTGAAGACGACAGAAATAGGGAGTCAAGCTTGGACTATAGTGCATTAAAGTAGAATCAAGCACAAATGAAGGAGTCGGGACAGCAATGCAGGAATGCAGAATAAAGGGACAGCTACCAGCCAACTCACTCAGTTCAAAAAGTCAAATATCTTTGACCAACGGAACAGCCAGCACATTAACATTTACTTTTGCATTCATTTCTCTCATTTACTTCTCCTGTAAAGTAGATGAATGAAGTTATTGCGGGATATTTTTCCATAAGATATTTTGTAACTCCTTTTTTTGTATAAATACTTCATCAAGAGATGTATTCGGGGGGTGATATCTCTTTTGGAACTGCATTGTAACTCTGAGAACTCTTCTGAATAAAAGGCAGCTCGAATGTGTTGTTGATGAACTGAACTCTTTGCATGTGGGATTAATGATAGTGGACTATGTTGCAGAATTCTTGAATTACTTCATGGATCAATAAGTCTTTTTAACTCATGTTTTACAGTTTTTGTGTTTTTATATATCATCTGTGTTCATAATCTTAATAGTAGGGAAAAAGAATAACCCTGAACTTACTTCACTATACTCTGTGTTCAATCTTTGTTGTTTTTTATGTTTTCTTCAGAAACTAGTATAAGCAGGAATTCTTTTTTGCTCATGTTTCCCCTGGATCTTACACCTTGAGTATACCTAGGCAATTCTTAATTGCTCCCTGGAAATATTCATTCACTTTCCCTCCGCCAGCATGATGAAAGATTCTTGATTGCCTTTCACCCCCTGACTTCCATGTCCATCTGATTTCAGTTTATAAATTGTTTCATTTTCTAATTATATTTCTCTGTAGTACCTCCTCTGTCAAAGAAACCTTATCCAGCAGTGTATCCTCATAGACTCCATAGCCCAATGGATTTAACTTCTCAGGCTTTCACCCCTGTTTTATTGAAAATCATCATCCAACAAACTTAAAACAAAACCCTGTACATCATAACTAGCCTAAAATACCTTGAAACAAAGCTAAATTATAAAGAGAGAGCCCTCTCTGGATTCGGATTGGCTAGAGGCTGCAACTAAAAGACTGGTTAGTGGTTACCTCGGCCGTATTCCCTTTTCTCACAAGTTTTGGGGAACAACCTGAGTGATAACATATCCTATTGAAGGATCACGCTATACTGAACCAGTTTGCGATTATGAGAGCGATGATGATCTGGACTGTATCTATAAGATAATAGTGTGAGACCAAGACTGGGTGAATTCAATAGTGGATAGATAAAGTACATGGGATTGCAAGAGTTCTTGCACCTCATATTATGATGAATAATTGCAGTGCTAGAAGAATCGATTACATGAAGTAACCACGCCGAGTTGTAACATGAAGACCTGGTCGATGCATTGTGTGTCATGAGAGGTAATCAATTTCAATACTTAAGATGGCCTAAATGATGTAGATATATTTTTGGATGCATTTGAAAGGGAGGTGCCAGAAAAGCAGTGTTTCCAAGTGTTGGACTGGGGAATGCGCGCTATGCCCAGGAGATGGTGGGGTACGCACAAGGGAAGCTTTAATGGTTGGTGCGAATGTAGGATGATGATGAGAACATGCTTCAGGAAGCCGAAGGTGCAAATAACAGACAAATATGATGGTGGGATGATCCGCACGCACAGTTGGCCAAATGGGCTGAGGATTATGGAGAGAAGCCTGAACCTATGGTATATCTGCTCGAGAAGTTTAGACAATGGTTGCTGGGAGGCCATTTTAAGATGTACACAGATCATTCCGCGTTAAAATACCTGGTCAATAAGCTTGTGTTGGGGAGGAGAATCTATAGATGGCTGTTAGTATTCCAGGAATATGATTTTGAAGTTATTGTGAAGCCTGGACGACTGAATGCGGGACTAGACCATCTGTCATGCATCGAAATAGGGGAAGAGCCCACTAATTTGGAGAAAGGATTGCCCAATTGGTGGCTTTTTATAGTATGCATTGTGAATGGTCAATTTGAGGATGTAATACACTTCCTGAAGACAGGAACTACACTTGAAGGATATACTATCCAACAGAAGAAGGAGTTAGTGGTGTGCGCAACAGATGTTTATGTCATTGCTGGGCATCTGTACAAAATTGGGTCCAATGAGATATTGAGACGGTATGTACCAGAGTTTGAAAGAAGCATCATCCTCACATATGCTCATGGGTCCGCCGTGGGAGGACATTATGCAGAGAGATCGATAGCGCAGAAGATTCTCCACGCAGGGCTGTGGTGGCCAACCCTCCATCAGGATTCAAAAGCATACTGCAAGGCATGCGATGTATGTTAAAGGACTGGAAGGTCATCATAGAGGGATTAGATGCCTCTAAATACACAAATGACATTACAACCCTTTGATAAATAGGCGATAGACTTTCTGGAACCCATCCAACCCCAAGGAAAGACGGGAGCGAGGTACATTATCATCGCGACAAAGAATTTGACCTGATGGGCAAAGGCACAACGTATGAAGGATTGCATAGGCATGACTATTCTGAAGTTCTTCTTTGAGTATGTACTAACATGATTTGGTTGTCCAAAGCTTTTTATGAGTGATCGCAGTATGCACTTTCTAAATGAGACGATCAACACGCTGATGGAGGAATTTCAGGTATATCACTATAAGAGAACACCTTATCACCCGCAGGCTAATGGGATGGTGGAAGCATTCAATAAAGTTTTAGAGAATGCGTTTGCCAAGATTTTCAATGCTCAGTGAAGAGATTGGGACCTACGCATACTTGTAGTACTATGGGCTTGTTGGATGACATGCAAGAAGTTGACTGGACAAACTCCCTTTAGGCTTGTCTATGGTGTTGAAGTAGTAATGCCTATGTAATATATTGTGCCTAGTCTACACATAGCAGCACTCATAGGCATTTTTAGGGCCTAAATCTACCTCAGGCTGAAAAAGGCAGGTCTAGGGTAACATCAAACCATGCTTAACCTGGTAGCTAGCCCTACCAGGTCGGGAGAGGGCTCTCTTCTTGTCAATCTCAATGAAAATTTGTCAAGGAAGGCTTGAGATGACTGATATAAAAACTGATTTTAGGCTAGGTATGAGGAATTTTGATTGAATTTAATGGTTGGTTGCTAGATCAGATGGGGAATACAGCTTTGGGTCCGGGAAATGAACACAGATTTGCAGGGGTTTCTGTGGGGCGAGGTAGGCAAGTGTTTTAGCACTTTGAAATGAGTGTAATGGTGAGTCTAAAGACTGGTGAGGAGCTGGAGAGGGCATCCAGGTGTCATGAGTCCTCTTCAAACAGTAGAAAACATGTAGAAACTAAATAAACCCCAAGGTAGAGCACTGAAACACCAACGAATTCCACTTTTCAAACTTGATTCATTTAGTTACGCAGAAAGAGAGAGAGATGATGACACACATAAACATAAGATTAACTGAATTATAGATAAGGACTCAATGCTAATTCATATTACCACAATAATACCACAAAATGCTGCAAAACCCTGGTTTATTTCCTTGCCAAACTGCAGAAGTGATGTACAATAGTGCTCAGTGCATCCACAAGAGTACACCCTTGACAAATGACTAAGAAAGTACAAGATATAGGCATCAAACCACCTATGATAGCCACTAGGGGTTGAATCCATGAGTCAAAGAGCTGTTTCAACAAGATCTAAACTAGGAACTGAAAAATAGGCAGTGGAACAACTTGCCTCTAAAATTATGGAAACTGATTCATTCAGTTCAAAACCACCTAAAACTGATGTATCTACCTTCTTAAGTCGATTTTCATCATTTCTACTTCAAATTACATCAATTTACATCATGAATTTGACCATGAGAGAGAAAAATTCAAACTGATAGAAAACTAGGTGAAAATTTTGAGTTTTGAGCAAAATTGGCAAAATTTTTCTCTTATGCGTAGCGTCACTGATTCTATGCATAGCAATTTTTCCAGGTCAGTTTTGGAAGGCTTCTCAAAGTCAAAATCAGGTGAACAATAGCTCATTGGAAATCTTGGTCAGTCTACTTTCTGGACCAACTTGAATTTTCTGATTTGGAGTCAATTTGCCCCTCCAAAAATGCAATCTCCCAAGACTGCTTCCTGTGTGGCAAAAGAGTGGCAGAGAGAGCACTTTTTGGGTGTTTTGGGCCCTTTTGGACGTCCAAAACTTGTCAAAACTTTCCAGCCATGTCTAAGCATGCATATATTTTTATGTTGATTCCAAATATGTAAGCCATTTTGCAAGAATATGCTTCCATCAAAAGCGTAGCACTGGTGGCGCTACACACTTGCCGAAAAAACCTGTTTTTTGCCTCAAAAATTCAAAAATGACAAAAAATTTACCAAATTTCTTGCAATTTGGCATGAGTGATTCTCTTTATGTGTTATGCTAGGCCAATGATGCTTCAGCCAAGATCTTGAGCTTGCCTTGCTCTCTTTTGACTTTCAAGGCTCTTCATAACTTGGCTTTTAGGCTTCTTATCCTTGTCTTGCAAATTTTGTTCCAGGCCAAATAGTGATAAGTCATGTGGCGCAAAATTTTCTTCTCCTTGTTAGCCTTGTCCAACAGCTTCTCAACGTAGATATTCTCTCTTTCCAACCATGATTCTCGATCAGCCTTTACTTCTTGCTCTAGTGAAGTTAGCTTGATTTTCCTTCTTTTGCCAATTGTCGGTTTTCCCTTATGGTTTGCAACTCCATGATTGTTTGTTTGTCCTCCAATTGCTTGGTTGATCAAGGTAATTAATGGTCCATTTAGCCCTCTCAAGGTCAAGTGATAGGCTTTGGATCTCAGCTTCCCGCTCCTTGATGATCTCCATCTTGAGTCTTCAGCTTTGGGAGCCCAAATCAGTGTCCTCTTCCTCAATCAAAATGAAATCCCTGTCTTGGCCTTCAGAAGGCCCTTCATCATGCAATGGTTTCCTTCCTCCATCCGATACCTACTCTGCTGAATAAGACAGCAAAGCCCCTTTCACCCCAGGTGAAGAAAAAATTTGTATGTTGTCCGGTGAAGAGAACGAGACCCCTTCCACCCCTGGTGGAGATAATACTCATTTGGAAGCTGCAAATAGTTTGCTTGTGCCTTTCTTATAAGTGTAAAACACTGGCACTTCTATAGGTTCAGTCTCATGAACATCTGGCTGGTTTGAAGGCCCTCCTTCCTCATGAAGAACTGATGGAGTCACCTGATACTTTTGAAGACCCCATGTGCAATGAAAGTATCCCATGAAATATTCAGCAAGCTTAGCTGATGCAAAACAACAATTTTGATCAATGAGAAATGGTAAATGGTACTGAACTACTAAGGAAGAGGTTTCCTTTTCACATAATGAGCCATTTTCTCAATATTCTGGCATATAAAGTATGGAAGATTCATCATCCTCACTCTTGTGAAATGCATCAACAATCTAACGTGGTATGTATATAGATGGGAAAACCTTCCCTCACAGGTGAAATATTTGATGATGAATTTCATGAGTGCAGTAGAAGTATCTTGCAAGAATTTGAAAGGAAAGACCCTACTAGTTATCCTCCGATAACTAGCCTTTATGTAAGGCTCATAATGCTCTTTGTCCACACGCTGCCCCTTATTCCACTCTTCACCCACATTAGGAATGCCTGTTGCTGTTACTATGGTTTCAGGTGTCAAGGTGAAAGAGACACCAGCTAGATTCACCTAGCCATTATGAAGATGAAGAACAAATAACCTAGCAAGCTCATGGTGATATTGCACTCTCTCCACCATTTAACAAAACTAGTAACAAGACTAACGTTTAAAACAGGTTACTGCAAGAGGGAAAGCAAGTAACTCTGTAAGAGTATTGGGCTCCTTCCGGATATGTTTTCCTCCTTTATGTGGTTTTCTTGGTGCATGAGCCTCTTGGGAAGAATCAATGATGGTTTCATCATCCCTTTCATATGCTGAGTCTATCTCCATACTTGCAAATTTGGAGCAGAAAATGATGAGTATGAAGGTTTTTTTTTTTAAGGTATGAGGGTGAATAAGGTGACTACTGTTTTTCCTTTTGGGAAATGTGGGATTGATTGATAGTATGATTGTAAATGAGGTTTTTGATGGTGGAGGGAACGTAATGAGGGAATAGGAAATTGGATTAGGGTTTTGGGAATGTATAGGGTTTATGTATAGGGTTTAGGCTTTGGTAATAGGGAGTGGATGCCAATGATTTTGGGAGGGGGAAAGAGGAAGGGATTTAGGGAAATTTAGTGGCAAGGGAAGGGAATGAGGTGTGGAGGATAATCAAAGGTGAATTAACAGCAAAAAACAAAACCCTATGCAGCTTTGGCAAGACAATTTTAGTGATAGCTAGGGTTTGTTTTTTAGACACATAAATCACTACCAAAGATGCAAAAATCCCTTGCTGGACCATATGTGAGGCTTTACATACTTGTCAAGAGGTTACTTTTGCATTTGGAGGCAGAGGAGGGTGATAAAATTGGTTTTGGAGATCAAATAGTAGATGCGTAGTGTTGCCTCCCAAGTGCGTAGTGCACTTTCTATGTGTAGTGCATGACCAAAATATAGTTCAAAACCTGGGCCAGATGCATAGCGCCAGGCAGGTGCATAGTGCCAGTGCTCAAATGCGTAGTGCCACCAAATTTTCATGATTTTTTCTTGATTTTTCTTCTTTCTTCCACAAACCTGATTTTCTCCTTTTGGCTGACTCTCTTTGCACAAAATGAAGATTTTAAACACAAAGAAGACCTGTATATCCCCTTGGTTTTAATTTTTTCATTTACAAACCCACTTTTCTAAAGTTGCTTTCTCTTTGCTTTTAAAAGCTCTATTTTTCATTTTGCAGTTTGACTCTTCTTGATCACTTGATGAATTGATGCATTGATGTTTTTATTTCTTGTAGTAGCTGGAGTTGGCAAGGTAACCAAGGGAAGTAGCTCTAAACTTATTACATATAGAAAAAAATTAAAATTGCATAAAATTTTATACATAAAAAATAAAACTCTGTTTTACCTCAAAACAACATTTTGAGGAAAACCTCACTTATTGAGTATATCATCATTGAAATTTTGATTTTATGAACTTATTTGACCTCTTCATTTACCTGCTGACCCTTATTGAAATTTTCCATGACTATGGTGGAAAACCCTAGACCTAATGAGACTTAAAGCCCTAAAAATGGCTTTTGCAAATGTAGTGACAAAAAATAACTGTAACTGACCTGAAATTGTGAAAATAGGCTAGCAGGTAAAGATCATGAGGGAAATTTGATAATGAACCACTACCATCAGTTGATCCATGAACTAATGGAATGCAGCTGATCAGATGGGACACCTTAAATGCATGCAAAAAGAGAATTTGATCACTGATGGAGGGATGAAGATACCGACACTAATAGGTATGATGGATTGTGGAGTGCTGGAGGAGTGGCTCGCGCAACTGGCTGAGCTTGAGGAAGAGATATTTCTGGCTGGATTTCACCAACAAGTCCAAAAGAAGCGCGAAAAAGCATGGCATGATTGGCACATTAAGCTGTGCACCTTTAAGTTAAATGACCTAGTTTTGTTATATGACAGTGAATTTGATAAATTTACAAGGAAGTTCAGGATGCATAGGTTAGGGCCCTATGTCATTAAGGAGATTACCGACAAAGGAGTGTTATAGCTTATCAAATTGAATGGAGATCCATTCCCAAGAAAGGTGAATGGAAGTTGATTGAAGCCATACACTCACGGTTCATCCATGCGACTACATGAAGGTAGCATAGTCTTAGTGCTCCAGGCAGCTGAAAGGAGGCGTGGGACTATAAACTACACTACCTGGGTTGGGGAGTTGTGCGATTGGAGAATTTTACAAACCAAGGAAGTGTCACAGGGTTCGTGGCAACACGAAGGGAGTTATGCTATCTAGGGAGAAATCATGTAGGTCAGCCGGAAAGTGACCGTTAAAGTCACTGTTCATGATTTGACAGTAGAAATGAAGCCAAATGGAGCCTTTGGCCGACATTTAAGATGAAGTTTATGGCTCATATCTTTGGAAATATGTCGCCAATCTAGCATTAATGAACCGAATTTGGGGGGAATGGTTGGATTTGAATTCAAAATGCCCTATAAATTACAAGTGGTTATCCAACAAAAAACACTTTCCATTTTTAGAATTGAGTTGTTGAGCTCTTAGCCACACATGAATCGTGAGCTCTATGAACTTTTGATAGCCAATAAAGTATTTGAGACATTGACGAAGGAGAGACAAGAGTTCTTGCATAAAATCATGTCGGAACCCACAAAAGCTATAAATAATGAAGCAGCGGAGTCGACACCGGAAATGGATATAAAGGCAGAAGTTGCTACTCCAGAAATGGCCGAAGTATTAGCAGAAGTCCCTAAATCACTGAGGACACCAAGGCCAAAGCCAACCCCAAACATGGAAACCACGAAAGATAAGAAGGGCAAGTAGCCTACCATACCGGTGCGTGCATCCCCAAGAAGAAACTTTCCAAATCCTACCACAAAAGAGAAGGGAAAAGCCATAAATTTGGAGCCAGAGGAGGAAGAAATCAAAGACATCTGATGGATGATGAGGATGTGGGAGTTGAAGTGGAGGAGGTTGAAGCCTAGGGTCCTAATGCTTAGTATATCCCTCCACGCAATTCCAAGACCAAGGTGTTGAAAGACATTGATGAGAGAAAGACCCCCTTGCAAACCCATCTATTGCTGGATGAGATTGTGTTCGAAGGACTGCGCTTGGAGCAGATGCCGCTGCTAAGACTTGAGGACTGGGACTTGGATGCTCACGAAAAGTTCCCACACCTAGCGACTGAGTAGTTGATGCACCACATCATCGATACGAACACTGGAATGACTGCATTAGAGCCACAGAGGTTGCTTAGAGGAGTAGACAAGGTATGGTTACGCAACCTCCTTTGGGTGTTGCACTACAACCACAACCTGGTGATAGTATTGGTCATCAAGTAGTTGTTGTGCTTGTTGCATGATGGGTGTCTATGACTAGAGGAGCCAATACCCATCATCGATAGACTGATTCATAGGATAACGTGATTGTCGTATATATGAGAGAATTTGACCATGATATTTGGCAGAAAATGTGGTGAGAAGGCCCTCGCAGAATCCATGAAATAAAAGTTTATGCTGGTGAAGAAGCCCCGCGGATCTGAAGGTAGCCACACAGATCTTAGCAGGGAAAGTGGTGATGAAGTGTCGCGTCGATGAGGTGCCGATGCCTGTCGTCATGCTAGAATCCCAGTGTGCTGAAGGATTCCAGTTCAACTGGTCAGAATACCTTCACAGAGAGTTCTTAGCAAACTATCGCAAAGCACAGGAGCTCAGCAATATGTTCCACTATGCGTGGCTCTTGCTGTCAATTGTGTTAGTAGCATGGGAGCTACCAGAGAATAGCCAGTTCCCTTCGGTTGCGCCAAACCTCCCAGAAGTAATGAAGTATGATTTGGTGTGGGTGACCAAGGATGCGCAGCGAGTCAAGGACAATAAGATCTTCTGGATCTTGATGGAGATGAACATCTGCATGGCCATCAATCGCAAACTACGATTGTCACCTATAGTATATGTCAACCTGCAGGTCTATGCAAAATTTAAGGTAAACTTTCATCATGTATCTATCAGGGCGCAGAAGGACCCTACACAAAAATTGTATGACTTGCCTTATTTGGCAGCGGATGACGCCATTGATGCGGTACTTGATCAATGGTCAGTAGAGTGGTGTGCTACAACAGACTTGGCGGTGGGAGGGAGCAAGTCCATCACGTAGAGGAAGAAGGAGGCCAAGCTTAAGATGACACAGCTGGCTAAAAAGAGGAAAAAGGAGGCCACTAAAAAGACCTAGGTGAAGCGCGGGGCCGCACAACAGACAATAAAGTAGGGAGGTGGGATAGAGTGAGGCTCTGACAAAGGCACGAGGCCGCCTTCACTTGAGACAACGGAGGAGATAGAGGAGCAGCACGACGCGGACCCACAGGAGACGTCTACCCTCATCAAGCGCCCGAGGGAGCTAGAGAAAGGAGGGTCCAGGAAGAAATCAAAAGCTACCAAGATATCACTAGACCCTATCATGCTAACAGAGGGAAATTTGCATGATATCAGTGACACAGTGAGGGATGTCACGTCGGAGGCCCTGCAATAGTTTGCACAACAGCAACAGATAATATTTGGGGCCATCCAAACAGGTTTACAAGAGTTGCAGACCCACGTGTCTGACGCTAGCACGGTGTCCACTAGCCTAGCTATCGGCACTTTAGAGGCTGCTGAGATGCTACGTGCAAAGGACTCCAGTGTGATAGTGCTGCCTGATGGAGCACTGACCACTGAGAACAAATATGACAGACCTACTGTTAGTGCCCTAAAGGGAGTATGGTTGAATCTAGCAGTGATCCCTGGCGAAATTCTCCACCTCTTGCAAGATGGAGTGATTGCAGAGCTGAGGGGCCACTATCACCGTGCCCTCCAAGTGATCAATGAACATCAGATCAAAAATGAGTAGATGGCACTATAACGAGACTTTCCCATCACCGCTATGAATGAAGCGACCAATCAGAACAAGTGCACTATGCAAGTCATCGAGGCATGTCGAATGGTCCCGAAGTTGTCCATTCCTGATGAGGAGCCAGTCGAGGTGCACATTCATAAGCTGGCTACGGGGGTGCGTGACACTCATACTAAGATGGCAAAGGTTCAGTTGGAGTTGAACCTGCAGATCACAGAGTTGCAGTTGAAGGCCCAGCCTTCAACTCCACCAAAATTCAAGAAGCAATGGGCGATCGCTATCATAGAAGCCGTAGCGACGGTAGACAGTGTAGTAGTAGACTGCACATAACTTTTTGATTAATCATTTTAGGTCCTGACAAACTTTATAGGAGGACCCCAATGTAGAGCGACTAGAGACCGAAGTGTTTGAGCTACAGCTGTGCTATGATGAGGTCAAGAGCATAGCACAAACCATCCTACTGACACAAAGACTAGAAAAGCAGTAGGAGGCCAAGTAGCTGAAAGAATAGGTGGATGTAGCATTGCACAAGGAAGCAGTGCTGAAGGCAAGATTGAAGTCCTAGCTGGATGAAGCTTACATGGTGACAGGCTCTGTTGAAGGAAAGCTTGCAACTCTGCAAGCAACTTAGCAAAAGCTTCAGGTCGATAGCTTAGGAGCAATGACCGAGCAGATGATCGAAAATGCGAAGCAGGTGGCAGCTTAGTGCACTGCTGAGGTTGTGGTCATACGAGACAAGCTAGAAGGTCTTTGCACTAAGATCTTCACGCCTGCCGGGTGACTCGAGGATGAGTCACGATGTTTTTTTGGGGGCCTGTTGGGAACGGGATCCCCCAAGGACAGTTTTGAGGCTAAAAGCCCATGTTTTGGGTCGAAATTTATAATAAACTTGTGAAGACTCCACATTTTGTGGTTGCAGAACGCGAAGGTATCATGAGTCATAAAGGGTTGTCCGCCCTTATTTTTGTAAAGTAAAGTTGGCTGTAAAAGATCTGTTACATAGTATTTTGTCACCGACCTCATATCCCCTAATCCTAGATAGAGTCAATCCCTGAATGACATATGCTCTTTGTCATATACAAATATATGTGTCCAAATTTCTGATATTACTCAAGAAGTTTGCCTAAGCTCATTAATCCTGAAGTTGACCCCTTTTTACTGATATTTCAAAATCATCGCAGGTCATTAGTATCCTGCCTACGACGATAACCCAAAATGAACTAACACCTTGCGATGTTGTCTCTGAGTCTCATTGTTGGACCCACGACGACCCAGATATGGTGAATTAATTCAAACATAACACTTCTAGGTGGTTTTGGAGCTGGTTGTTGGGTCAAATAAGTTCGCATATCCTCATTTGAGATGGTTGTTCCAACTTTTGAGTAACCTCCCATGAAGATAAGCTTCCTCTCCCCTCATTTATGGAGGCCCCTCCTATTATAAAAGCATCCTCCATGGCTATGATCAGCTAGTTGGTAGTTAGCTAGTTCATGGTTTGTTAGATTGATAGCTTACAATTTAGATTTCTAATAGCCTAGCAATACATTGTGAGGTATGAGAATAGCCTTTCATGTTGTGGATTGATAGTGTGAAATGGTTTTGTAAGAAGAAAGCCTTGTTGTGATTGCCTTAGTTTCATACTTGTGCTTTTGGGTGAGAGAGTCATCAGTCTTTCTGGGAGACCTTTGGGAGTGAATGCTTATGGAGACATACTGATCAGACCCTTCAAGGAAGCTTGAGACGTCAAGGTGTGGTTGTAAGCTTTACTATTGTTTATATTAATACAATCAATAGTTATTTCCTATATCATGTATGAAATGTATGTTGATAGCTTATGGTTCCCTGAATCTATAAGCAAATAGTTCGTTGTTGTGCTCTATTATGTGTTTTTTGGTTTTCATATGTTGTTTCAGGTGAATCACTCATTAAGGAGAAGTAAGTGATAGTTGAAGTGATGTGACAAAGACTTCATCAAACACCAGTATAAGGTAGGCCTCTTTAATGATAAATATTTAAGGAATTAGCTATTGTCTTTGTCTTGTTGTGACTAGACCCACTCTAGGACTAGAGGGGTTGTCTCTGTCCGCAGAGGGAACTTACCTGCATCAAAGTTGGCCACTCCACTGGGGAAACTGATTTGTGTGTTGTCTCTTGATTTTTCTCATACCTGCATCACAAGATCTACCCATGGTCCGTGGACCATGGGATTGTATAAAAAGAGCCAAGCTCTAAGTAGTTTTAGGGAAGTGAAGAAATGGGAAGAAGTCTTAGAAGTAAGTAGTCTAAGTTTCGGGTTGTAGCAAAGGTAGAGGCTTTGCAGCTGAGTGCGTAGAGGCCTAGGGTGGAAGTCTACAGCGGAGTGCGCGAACCCCTACAGCTGTGTGCGTAGGGAAAATAGGGTATGTAATCACTTGAAGATATCAATAAAGAGAAGTATTCTACAAATTCTATGTCTTTGTTCAGATTAATGCATCTTGTCATATTAAGTACGAATTTCCTTTATAATGCTTATGTGATGCACAAATGTGTGTAATTATGTTGGATAACTGAACAAAAATAAGAATATCTATTTACGCGGTGCTAACTATGAGTATCTAACAAGATCAGTAAGACACTTAGACTAGTTTGGGAATCCGCACGGTACGCTACCCTAGTAGCACGAAAGTACTTGAGTTGCAGGTTAGGGCTACACGAAGTTCGACCGTACCTTTTTGCAGAGTTACTGACGGCCAGAATAGAGGGCTAGTCTAGCAAGCCCAAAAACTATGTGACCTGCGCGAAGGCAAGAATAGAAGGAATAAAACAACATCATGACCATCTCAGGGTGTAGAAACTTGGTACCAACATCCCCCCGTACTGCTTCGGGTGAGACTTTGGTCCGTGCTCCCGGGCTGATGTCGAAAGGGCTAGTATTGTAGGGATTTGTTTGGCTAATTAACACTGAACCTAGGTCAGGCCCTAACAAGCCAATAGAGCATTATTAAGACAAAATGGAACCACTAGAAACTCATAATTCCCATACCTAGTACGAAATGTCATCTTGTAAATGTCCTCTTCGTTGATGTGTACCTGATGATATCATGATATCAAATCAATATTTGAAAACGTTGATGCTCCCTTCAGCTTATCAATCAAGTCATCAATCTGCATAAAAGGGTACTTGTTCTTGATCGTCATGTTGTTCAACTTCCTGTGATCAATACAAAACCTGAGAACATGATGCACTTGGCATAATATGTCCCTTATCAATAATTTCCTTAAGCTACAATTTCAATTCCACCAAATTTGGAGTGCTCATCTTGTAAGGTGCCTTTGATGTTGGTCCTACTGATGGTACCAACTCAATAGAGAATTCCACTTCCCTATGAGGTGGTATATCTAAAATATATGCTGGAAATACATCCTAAAACTACTGCAAAAATAAATACCTCTTCAAGAATTCATCATCCTCAAAATCCTTCCCTTTGTCACTAGAAATATGAACTGTAAACAATATACACCCTTTCCTGCAAATTTGTTTTTTCCTGCACAACTATTATCATTCTCAGTGATGTAGGATTATTCTTACCATGAAATATTCTCTTCTCTCCCTCATCATCCAAGCACTTAATAGCCTTCTTGTAATAATCTACCTTAGTTTTGTGAAGGTACAACCAATCCATACCCAAAAGAAAATTGTATGAACCCAAAGGAAACACATTTAGATGTGTTGATGTAGGCATGCCATTCATCTCAAATGTACAAGCTCTCACCCAATGATGAACTCTTTTCTTAGTACCTATAGCCAACTGCAGCAACCAAGGCTCTGCATTCGCTTCTTTACTCAAGCCACACTTATCCTGGAGGTAAGAATTAACATAACTATAACTACATCCAGGATCGATGAAAATGGAAACAACTCGATGACAAAGCTTACTTTCCATATCAATAATGGATGTCTGAAAATTTTCCTTCTTGTTATCAAATGTTGTATAAATTTGAGGAATGCTCTGTCCAAAATTCCCAACTGCCTATGCCTCCTAAGCACTGTAGATCTTAGCTATGCCACCCTGATACAATAGACAATCCTTCTTGAAATTATCCTTGCCAGATATCCTACACTGCAATGGTTCTCTGTAACTACCTTTATTCTGCTTCTTTCCGGGATGATATCCATGTTCCTTCTCTATTGTACTCAAATTCTTGTAAGGAGCCACATTCTCTTTCTCACCTTCATCCTAAGGTATTTCCCGATTTGGATTCCATTTTCCTTTAGTCTTTCCATTACCTTTCCAGTCACGCTTAGGTTATGACTTATGCTTAGGCTACAATAACAATGATTCAACTTCCCAATTACTTCCCCCATCGACTGAGGCTCATCATACTCATTCTGATCCTTGAATTTTAATGGTAGTCAACTGGTGAATCTCTGGACCTTTGTCTTGTCATCATTAAGATATAACACATACCTGAACAATTCCAAAAACTTAGTTGTATACTCTTCGTCTATTATAGATCACATCTTCAATTCATGGAACTCCTTAGCCTTACCATCATAGTACCTCACTGACAAGTACTTCTTCCTAAAGAGTCTTTTGAACTCATGCCAACTTAACTCCCATGCCATGATGCCTTTGACACAATTCACATCTTCCCACCAAATATTTTGCTTTGCCTTGATACTAAAAATAGTTATTCTTGCCTTCATATTCTATGTATAGTCATGCATCTCGAAGAACTTCTTCATTCCAAGAAACCATGTTTTTGTGTCTTTTAGATTCTTCATCTCTCCATCAAATGTAGGAGGCTTGTCCTCCTTGAACTCATCTAGAAAGTGTGGCCTCTCACTCATCCTGTAAGGATAATAGCAATGATAACCATGTTTTTTAACTAAACCAGAAACTAGAATAAAACCCATAACCACCACCTCTCCTGTCAGGTGTATCCATCCATTCTCCACCTTTAACCGTGTCATCCATGTCTGACCTGTATCCTCCATGAGACTTGATACCATATGCCCCATTGATATTTTCCTCCTATCCATAAATGATCCATGGTTTTCACTATCTCTGCAAATCTATTAAGCTTTGAAGGATCACTACATTGACCTCCTCTTGCTTTTCCTTTTCCTTGGAAAGTCTATCCTATGACTAAATGATCCCACCATTATCTTCTTTGAAAATTCTAATTTCTGTCATTAGACTTCTCGAGGTATATTTTATGTCGGGAGAGTACTCCTCTTTGTGCTTCTCATATGATCTATAACGAGATTTGCATGAAATTTAATCCACCATTATGCTTGTCATCTCTGATCCTCTTATCTCTTACAAACATACCATTTCAGATAAACCAAATATAAAAATAACCAATGTACCTTAGTGAAGTTCAGGGGAGGCTATCTCACCTACACAAAGAATCCCTTATTAGCATGGTACATATATATACATATTCATATCAACCTATCAACATCATGCATGATAACTTCGACATCATGCATGATAACACTAATGACATACAATGACCTCAATCACTTCTAGCCCATCCAATCCAAGAATTTGAACCTGGAAGCTCTTATACCAATCTGTAATGCTACCACCACACATTTACTTGCCTTTACAACCCCTCTAGGTAAATTTTAAGTGGAGTGCTACTATGACATGACATGGCCTCCTAGTTCTAGTTAAGGAAGTGGGGCCTACAACTAAGACTGACTGACCACAAACTAACATCCTACAGAGACTACATATCACCTTGGAGTTGAAGAAACACCCTAGGTGTTTAATCCATGAATTGGAACCTTGTTTCACTAACCTATACCCCCAACTACATGCTTGATAAGGCCAAAATGTTGTTATAGCCTCCAAGTGCATGCACAACACTACCTAAGTGCGGTTATAGCCCAAAATCTCCAGTTCAAATGGTGCGGTCCCGCGATTTGAGCCACCTTTCCAGTTTAACCTCCAAACCACTACCCAATACTACTTGTAACTTCTCATAATGATAAATGACATAATTACAAGAATAAGCATACAAAATTGACTCAACAAATTGACCTAGAGTGACCAAAACATACTAGGAATTTTGTCAAACACATGGTAAACATCTAAGTTACAGGTCATGAATTCATATTTGAGATGGACTCTTTTTTCTTTAGTTGTGAATCAGTGATAAGGTCTAATTCCCGATCAAGTAATTGCGACAACATTTTTTAGCCCATGCATTCATCAACCATTCATCAACCTATCAAACATAACAATATCGATAGCTGAAACATATTCTTAAATCATGCTTACTAACCAGCATACAACTAGGATATTAACCATGAAAGCATAGCCACAAAATCCACATAATAACAAATATGAATTCTCATAAAACACAATAGGAAAAAAAATCTTTATTACTTATGTAAAAGCCAACCAAGTGAGGTACTTACATGTACCACCTAACCATAGATTGAGTTGATCCAAATATATCTTTCATCCAATCACCCTTATTCCATTTTCCAAACATGAGTGTGGGATCTCATTGGATAGACCAAGACACAAACTACCAAGGGAATCCATAGGTTAAACCACTTCCACCCTAAAACTATCGCGATCTCACCAAAACCAGTCAAAAGATCACAAAACCAAAACAAGTTTGGATGCCTCAGAATTCCTTCACCATATTTTAAGGAATTTTCCTATCTCCACCCACCCTTTGAGGGCTTTCCAGAGAAAACCATATCCAGCCCCAACTCTCGGAATTTTTCTTAAGACCAACTTACCGAGTTATCCCATCACACCATGGTTATCCAGGAAATGGCAAGGCAAGGCTGAAACCACTCTCAAACCCGAAAAATCCCATGCCAATGACAAAAAATGAACCAATAAACAAATGTATGTACAATGCATTCACACCTCAGCTAGGAAATCATACATGCAACTTGTTACCTACAAAATCCTCCTGTTGAAGATGTTGATCCAACCTTCTACTTGTTTTCCTTACATTCCTTACTTTTCTGTTTCCATCCTTTTCTTTCTGGATTGATTTATCCTCTTGGTTCTCTTCTCTCTATTTCTCATTAATTCCAAAAAAAACTGACAAAAATTTGTGAGCCACGAGAAAGAAAAGCTAGAAGATTTCCTCATTCACATTAATAGCCTCTCAGAACACATAAAATTCACAATTGAAATTGAGAAAGATAATCAACTCCCTTTCATTGATATTCTTCTAACAAAGAAAAATGGGAAACTGGGCTTTCAAGTTTTCAGGAAGAAAACTCACACAGAGAGATACCTACATGCAAATTCCCATCACCATCCTAAACAAAAATTAGGTATCATAAAAAACTGAACGACTAGAGCCTCTAGAATATCAGACTGAACATCTATATCCTGAACTTTACCATCTTCGCAAAGTCTTTGAAAAGAATGGGTACAACAAACAAACGATAAATAAAACCATCCACCTTACTATAAAAAAAAAGGATAACAAGAAAATATCCTCTCACACTCCTAAAATCTCCCTACCTTACATAAAACGCACTATTGACAAGATTGCAAAAATCTTATAAGAACATAATATCAATGTAGCCTTCACTCCCCAAAATACAATAAGACAACTCACTGACTTTGTCAAAGACCCCATAAACCCTAACTTACAAAAAGGTGTATACATTTTCCCATGCTCCTGCGGAAAACCATACATAGGAGAAACTAGCACATCCCTCAACATTAGACTCAAAGAGCATACTTCCGACATTTACAGAGACGGAGACTCTAAATCCACAATAGAAAAACATGCTTGTTCTTCCTCTCACCACATCTGTATTGAACA
Organism: Pinus taeda; assembly: GCA_000404065.3. NCBI lineage: Eukaryota > Viridiplantae > Streptophyta > Pinopsida > Pinales > Pinaceae > Pinus > Pinus taeda. The sequence continues at coordinate 89,060 of APFE031652314.1, forward strand.
AGCCAAACTCATAATAAAATAAGACCATCATTTAAAAAGAAAAATTAAGGAAGCTATAGAAATTGAGAAAAGAAAAAATAACATGAACCGAGATGATGGCCTAAAAATAAGCAATACCTGGAAGCCTTTATTAACAAACCAATCCAACTAACCCCTTCTAATATTAACCTCTTTCAAATTTTAATAAGTTCCTCCTTTTCTATTATGAAAAAACCAAAATAAAATTCCTCTCTAATGCAAATATTCATAGGTTACATTATTGATTAATAACAATTAACAATAATAAACATTTTCTATGTTTTCTAATTTTTAGACTAAGAATCCTTTTAATCACCTAAACATCAACATGCCTCATAAACAAATAATTCATTAGTCTATATATTAAATAGCGATATATAAAAAGAAATTGATCATTTAAATGACATCACATCTTAAATATTATCGCTCATTATAAACATTAAATTACAATAAACTAACACTAACACAATTAAAAATTTACTTCCATTACACCTTATAAATTCTAAATATATAATGAACTTACAACATCTTATCAAATTATAATTAAATAGTTTAAGCATAGTCTATATATATATATATAAATATAAAATTAAAGCAAAATATAATTAAATAGTTTAAGCATAGTCTAAAAAAAAATTCCTAAATTATTAATTAATTACCTTTACAATCATCATTACTTATTTAACATACTTTACATGATAATTAAAATTAAGCACACTACTTTTATCTAAATAAAATTCTCTTCATTATTAAAAAAAAATTAAAAAAATAAAAATAAAACTATTAATAATAACTACACACGTTTACATGGTAAATTAACTAACAAAATAAGCCACATCTAAAAAGCATAGTGTATAAAAAAGAAAAACCGTAATAAATAATTTTTTTAAAGTTAAATCAAAATACAATTAAATAGTTTAAGCATAGTCTAAAAAAATCCTAAATTATTAATTAATTACCTTTACAATCATCATTAATTATTTACAACATACTTTACATGATAATTAAAATTAAACACTACTTTTATCTAAATAAATTCCTTCATTAAAGAAAAATTATTAATAATAACTACACACATTTACATGGTAAACTAATTAACTAAGTTGTCATATTAACATTTAAAGTCGGCTAAAACTTTACAAAAAAAATAAAAATGATTATTCACCTAAACACATATAAATCATTAACTCTTTTAAATGATATGTTCTCAAGATAGGAAGCAATCCCCTAATGATGGACTCGCTTTGTAGTCCGAAACATCGGGTTATTAAAACTCTTTAACAGGTCATTTCACACGCTTTCAATACACACAACCTGTATGGACTCATTATTTAAAAACATTGTGAATTGATCCATAAATCTTTTTGTCATTGAGGCCTCTATTTTCTTAATTTTCCTTCTAATTTCCCTCTCATGCAAATATGTTTCTCTTCACCTTTTGTTTCTCTTATTTACCTTTATTTCATAAATAAAAATCCAATTAATGCCTCTTTTCCTTTGCCAATTTTCTTAGCCATTAATAAACCAAAAGTGATGCCCACTATAGTGCTTTTCCCAAAATTTAGCTTGGAATATGTGTCCCATTACCTCGGTCTTATTTTTTATTTATTAACTTTTATTACATGAAATTTTAAACTGGGGTTGTTACAACAAGAGAAGAACATGAAGGGAGTTTCACATTGATGCCCAAATCGTCGGATACTAGAAAAAGAAAATCTTGCTGCCCGAAATATCAAAATACAAACAGAAAAACCTTTCAATTTGGAAACTGAAATAAGAAAGTTAAAACTAGCCATTCCACTGTCTGAATTGGCTAGGCATGAAATTTTTAGGGAACAAATCAGTAGATCGCTACAAATTCCAGAAAACAGAGATGCGGTGAATGTCCTTGATGACCAACCAGAACTTATATTTGGACCTGAAGTAAATGGAAAGTCTGTAGATGGAGGAGTTCCTCCTTTCTATGTCAGCTTAAATATTCCTGTTAAGATACTTCACACTGCAATGTTTGATTATGGGGCCTCTCAAAACTTAATGCCCAAATCAGTGATGGGAAAATTTGAACTAGACATAACCTGGCCATACAAAGATCTATTCTCATTTGATTCTAGCCAAGTTAGATGCCTAGGATTGATTAAAGATCTGTGTGTATCATTGGTACAATACCCTGCCAAGACAATTGTAATGGATGTAGTAGTGGCTGACATCCCACCCAAATATGGAATGTTATTATCTAGATCTTGGGGTTCCAAGCTTCAGGGTTCTTTACAACTTGATATGTCCTATGCCACCATCTCAGTCTTTGTCCATCCAAAGAGACTATACAGAGAAACTTTGATGAAGTATGTGGTCAACAGCCAAGACAAACCCCAAAACTTTCCCATTTATTCCATGCATTCAGACATGGATTCTTTCATCTTGTACAACACTGAGATTCATACCCCAACTTATGTTAAAATTTTTGCTTTAAGCCAGAATGAATTCCTAGATAAAAAATCCACAGTTCAGATTCAAGAAGTCTCTGAGAACAATCATATAACAGTCACACAAGAAAGACCAAAAGAAAATGAAGATCCAAATCTATCTGCTAAACAAATTGAGAAAATTCCTAATAATAGTTCTAAATAAGAAATCCTATGGTATCTAGAGTTTGATGGATCTATTAATAAGCTAGGAGCAGGGGCAGGCATTTGGATACACAACATGAAGAATGACTATGCTGAAGGGCATGCATATAGATTGAATTTTAGATGCACTAACAACATGGCCGAATATGAAGCCCTCCTGCTCGGGCTCAAAGCGATCAAAAGCCTAGGGGCGGATAGGATATCAATTTTAGGAGATTCTGATGTGATAATTCAGCAAATGAAAGGTAACTTTGTCACAAATGACATTAGATAAAGATCATACAGAGGTGTAGCAATTGAAATTATCAACACCTTTTTAGAATCTCAACTCACCAAAATTCCAAGGAATCAAAATATGCATGCTCACAGTCTAGCAACCTTTGCCAGCACTTGGAAACTACCGTTTAAGCCTAATCACCAATTCTCAGCTGAAATTAAACATAGGCCCACTGTACCTGATAATGTCAAAAATTGGCAAGTATTTGACAGTGACTCTCAAATTAATAATTTCCTGACCCTCAAAAAAGAGTTCTCCAGCACAAAAATAGATACAAGCACCATAAGTGAAAATGATCAAACCGACACAATTAAGACACATATTTATGTTGAAACAGCAAACCAAATTCTACATCCCACTAAGTTTGCTAAAGTAGATTTATAGGAACTTGAAACAAAATGTAATGATGCTATTGGAGCAGAGTGTGAGGTGATTAATTTGAAGGATAATTTTTTAACTATAGGCCTGATCGCTTTAGAGGACATTTTTGACTCAAATGACATTTCCAGGAAACCTAAAATACAATCATTAAACACAGAAATTGAGGATTGTAATACTGGAACTGTTGAGAATCCCAAAATGATAAAATTGTCGAAAGCCCTGCCTCCTGACCAAAAACTGAAGTATATTGAACTGCTCAAAGAATTTCAAGATGTTTTTGCATGGAGTTATGAGGACCTAAAGTCTTATGATACATTTGTTATCCAACACACCATACCTCTCAAAGAAAACCAAAAAACCTTTCAAATAGAAAATTAGGAGGGTCAACCACGTGCTCCTCCCTCTAATTGAGAAAGAAGTCAAAAGGATATATGAGGCTGGAATTATTGCACCCATCAGATTCTCAGAATGGGTTTCAAATTTGGTGCCCACTAGAAAGAAAACAAGAGAGATTAGGCTGTGTGTTGATTTGAGAAATCTAAAGAAAGTCTCTTTAAAAGACAACTACCCCTTACCCAAAATGGATCACATTCTACAAATGGTAGTGGGTGCTTCAAGGATATCAATGTTAGATGGATTCTCAGGTTTCAATCAAATCCTAATGCACCTGGATGATCAACATAAAACTACTTTTACAACGCCTTGGGGAACCTTCAAATATGTGAAAATGCCATTTGGACTTAAGAATGCAGGAGCAACTTTTCAAAGAGCCATGGATATAGCTTTTTCTAAAGAAATCCATGATTTTCTAGTCATTTACCTAGATGACCTTACAACATTCTCCAAATCAGATCAAGAACACTTAGATCACCTCAGACAAGTATTTCTAATTTGCAGGAAATATGGCATATCATTAAATCCAAAGAAATCATTGTTTGGCCTAGAAGAAGGAAAATTATTGGGCCATATCATCTCCAAATAAGGCATTAGGATTGATCCGGACAGAATACAAGCTATCTTACAAATCCCTCACCCTAGAAACATCAAATAACTACAAGCTTTTTTGTGGAAGATCAATTTTCTAAGAAGATTCATACCAAATCTGGCTGAGCTGATAAGATTGTTGAACAACATGCTGAAAAAAGATTCCAAGGTCAAGTGGACAATAGAAGCTAAAAAAGCCTTTGAAGAAATCAAGAAAGCTTTGACTCAAACACCAGCCCTTACAAGCCCAAACTTTGATAAAGACTTTATCATATTCTCATTTTCATCTGAACATACAATTGCTGTTGTTTTACTTCAAAAAGATGACTAGGGATGTGAAAAACCCATCGCCTTTTTTAGCAAAGCACTTAGAGATGCTCCACTCAAATATCAAATCATGAAGAAACAAGCATATGCACTTGTAAAGGCCATTAAGGACTTTAGAGTTTACATCTTATACTCTCATGTGATTACTTATGTGCCCAACACTGTTGTTAAAGACATCCTAACCCAAGAGGGAATTGAAGGCAAAAGGGGCAAATGGATAGCTACCATACTAGAATATGACATTGAAATCAAACCACCAAAGCTGATAAAATAACAAGGATTAGCCAAACTTATGACTGAAACCAACTTTCAAGCCCTTAACATAAATCAATTAGATAATGAGCAGGATATGGTGACTCCACAGATCCATCAAGCCTTTTTACAATCACCTTGGTATGTTGACATATGTTTTGTATTATTAAAACTGCAAGCTCCTCCAGGATTATCCAGAACTAAGAAAAGATTTTTGAAAATGAAAGCTTCCAAATTCTGTGTTTTAGATCATGCTCTCTTTTGGAAAAATCATCAAGGTGTTCTATTAAATTGTCTAATCAAAGAAGAAACTGACAAAGTACTTAAAGCGTTTCATGCAGGTGATTGTGGTGGGCATTTATATTGGAAATCAACTGCTGATAAAATCCTAAGGGCTGGATTTTATTGGCCCACCCTATTTGCTGATATAAAGAAATATGTAACTTCTTGCCACAAATGACAAATCTTAGAAGGCAAGAAAAAGTTGTTGTGTCTACCCCTCAAGCCCATTTCCACTGAAAGACCATTTCAGCAATGTAGTTTAGAATTCATTGGGGAAATCCACCCTACATCCTCTGGCCATCATAAATGGATTTTGACTGCTACAGACTATTTTACAAAGTGGATAGAGGCCATTCCTTGTAGGCAACCCAATGACTCAGTAATCATGCAATTTTTAGATACCAACATCTTGTCTAGGTTTGGTTGTCCTGAAAAAATTATAACAAACAATGCTATTGCTTTTAAGTCCAAGAAAATGATCAATTCTTGTCATAAATACGACATTACTTTAGGCCATTCCACAGCCTATTACCCTCAAGGTAATGGTCTAGCTAAATCCTCCAATAAAAGCCTGATTAACATCATTAAGAAAGTCTTGGAGGAGAACAAGAAAAACTGGCATAAAAAGCTTGCCAATGCACTATGAGTTGGTTTATGGTATGGAGGCAGTATTCCCTTTTTCCTTGGGAATCCTAGTGATAAAGTTGCTGCAAGAAATACAGGCAGAACCTAATGATATTCAAAGAAGGATCAATCAAACTATTCATTTACAACAGACAAGAGAGGAGGTATATCAAAGATCTCAGGTTCTACAAGAAAAGCTTAAAAAGATATTTGATAAAAGGACCAAAGCAGAGGAATTCTTCATTGGGGATAAAGTTTTAAAGTGGGATTCCAGAAGAGAAGATAGGGGAAAACACGGAAAATTTGATTTCCTGTGGAGAGGACCATTTATTATTCAGGCTGCACAAGGAAATAACACCTATTTTTTGAAATATTGGATGGTACAGAGGCAGATGATGGGCCAGTCAATGACTGAATGCCGAAGCATTATTTTGATCCAGTTTGTTGAGATATCAGAATTTTAATTTGTACATAACAATGTTTACTTTCTACAGTTTATTTTCAGCAATAAGATAGGAAGTAATATGTATAGCAGATTTTGAGGAAAGACAAGGAGGTGTGCCACCTTTTGGTATTTCATCTTGAGTTTATCAGAAGAAGTTCAAGGAGACTTGGGAGCTGTAAAAATGATGACAAATATTCAGACAGAGTATCCCAAAATAGAGCTGCAATTTTTTGAATGAATTCATGAGAATTACTTAGATATTGCAGAGGTACAGTTTTGTTTGCAGCAAAGGCAAATTTCAAAATATATCAAGAATAGAATATAAGGCCATCTGACCTGTTGTCCTTGACTCTTCACCAGGAAAAGCCATCCCCAAGTGGAGCCACTGTTAGGTTCTTATACCAATAGGTTTCATTTTTCATGATTGACTGGGGAAGTGCCAAATATGTTCATCCTTTCCATGTTGCAAAGGTTCCATATTTTGTAAATAAATAAAGAAAATTAAAAAATGAAAAGAGGGTATGCCCTAAAAGAAAAATCAAAGGGCAAAAGAAGGAAATGGTCAAGAGAAAAAATAAAAGAAAGGAACCCCAAACCAAAAGACTAGGAAAGTGTGCTAGTTCAAATGCCACTACTGTTCCATTTTTGAAGAATTTCACTATGTACAATTGCTTGATTCTTATTATGGTTTATGAATGGCCAGACAGCTTAATCCTGGCCAAGTTCATATTTGAATTTCTTGTCATAGAATAGAGAATAAAGGTTTGTCCAGATAGTTCAAGCTTGGCAGATGAGTAGATAGGTAGAGAAGCAAAAGTGCCCAACTTTTTAATCTGGGACCTTGGAAGAGATAAGGGTAGATTTAGAAAGGAGGGCAGCTAAAATAAAAGAAGAGAATCATGGTTTGCTAGTTCAAATGCACACAAGGAAGAATGGAGAAAAACATGTTAGGTGGACTAGGCTGGGTAAGTAGTTTTGATGTTGCAGAAGCAGTTGCAAGAGTGATCTTCTTTCTCTAAGATAATGCATATTTTATGAATATCATGAATGCCATGGCAAGGTGTGGTGACAAATCAGATGTTGCATGTCTAACTTCCCCTCATTCCTGTCACAACAATCACTTACTAACATCCCACTAGGATATTGAGATCTTCTCAAAATCCCTAGACCATTGCGTTTCAGGTGAAAGTTTTAGCAAAATAATGTTTTCTCTATGGGCTAAGAAACCACATTTCTTGTGTAAACTATTTCTTCTTATGACCCTTGCTGTAGCCTACGTATTCGCTTTTCAAGCTTAGTGCTTTGCTTAAATATCATACCTTTCATATTAACATGCTAACCCTATTTATATAGCTCCCATGTAATGTTTCTCCCACCCCTATTATACTAAATACACAAAAAATCCCAAAAATATTATAAATATCCCCCCTCGGCTAAAGTTATAGCCATATTTTAATGTTTGTTGGGAGTTATTGGTCCACCCGGGGCCAATAAACAATCCTCCACGCACTCCATTGGAGTTTATTTAACATTTGGTTAAATAAATAACCAGCCCACCCACAACCATAGTTGAAGCATATCACCAAACCCCACAAAAACATTATAAATGATGAAATATTAAATGTGGGTCCACGCGCTACAAATCTCCGTTGTTTCCCACTCGCCGCCAGTTGTCCTATCTTCGCGCCTAAATCCAACGGCTGTCGGCGATATTGGAATCCCCCCGATTGTCGAATGATAGCGTCCGGGGGATGGGCGGTATTTATGCTATACGAGAGATGCATGTTAGCTTCTCGGCATGATCGGAGCCCCCCCCTCCAATACCACCTAGGCCCAAAGGCAGTGCGGGGAATACCGCTTACCGCCCTACTGCCTCCTGCTGACATCATGCCATGTCACCTGCTTGTGTCACCACCTCGCCTCCATGTCATCCGCCATGTCATCCGACACATCACCTTCCATACCCCACTACACGACAAAACCACACGTCAGGATGACGTCATCCGACAGAAATGCACCAAAACCCGCCAAAGTCAAAATTTTTGTTACAAAGAGGTGAAAGTGTCATTTTCGCTTGTTTTTGTTTGTCTTCTCTGTGCGACGTCTGCATGCCAATTTTCGCCCAAGGATAGTCATTCGACCACACAGTCCGCCACCCAGCAAGTTCACTCCATAGCTTGGCCCCTCAGCTCGGCTCGCCACCTGCAAATCACTCATTTCACCGTTAAAACAAGTATTTACATGAATTTTTCTCTAGAACCCTGTTTTTCTTTAGTTTTCTCTATAAAATTGCCCGCAGAACCCAAATTTGAAGAAAAAACACCTTGTTGTCTTCAAATATACACACCATAACCACTGTTTTGTCCAATTTTTACCAAAAATCTTGCAAACTCCATCTCCCTCTGCAAATTTCTCCCGCATAATCGAACTCGAGTCCACTCTGGTCTAAGATTACCGAAGGAAAAGGCCCTGAACTGTTTCTATCCATTTCCTGCTGAAAAAATCTGCAAGCTACATTTTCCTCTACAAATTCTACCCACTGAGTTAATTCTGAAGTCGAATACAATCTGTGTTTCCAGGAGAAAATCCACAGATCTATTGTTTTGCCTATTTCACTTACACAAACCCAAAATTTGCAATCTCAAAATCACAGACAGTTAGACAATGGAGGCTCCAGCAACCCTCAATATAGCCCCTCTCAATGCACCTCACAAGGAATTGGAATGGTTGCCATTAGCTCATAAAGATTATCAAATCCAAGACTTAGCTGGTGATAGGAACCATCTCCAAGAATTATGTGAACTAAGGAATAGTTATTTAAGAAAAAATGATTTTTATGGGATATGGGAATCAAATTTACCCATCTACTACCTCCCCTCTATCAATGTTTTCCCTGAGATAATTTGCCTTTGCTGTGAGAACTATGAACCAACCCAAAGGGCAGTCAAAACTCCATCTAGAACTACCCTCTTTCATGTAACTCCTGACTCCATAAATTAAATGCTAAACTTCAAACCAACTCAGCTTCTATTTCCTCTTACTATGAAATTCTTGCTTGATGAGGGCCCCAAATTGTCCAGTTCAGAGATAGCTTGCATTGCCCAAATGTTTATGAAACCAAACTATCAGCCCACTGAGCCACCTCCTTTTCACTATGCATGGTTCAATGAAGTGGGTAAATTACTTGTTGATATGATATCTTATATTCTAGGGTTCAAGACAAGTGAATATATTGATGAAACTACACTAGTCTTATTATCCATATTCACCCCAGGGCAGCCCCCTGCTATCAAATACAACTGTGCTAAATTCATTGCCAACAAGATCCATGACCAGCTCTTGAATTTTGATAGGGAAGGAGTCTTCCAATATTCATCCTACATCTATCATCTGTTCGTATATTATCAGCCAGATAGTTTCCAATTTCCCATCAGAAAATTGGACTCTAAAGGAGAAAAGAGGTTTGTGATTTTTTGGACCTCAGTCTTTCATCAAGTCCACAACTCTCCTTACTCTTACTGTGAGTTTATTGACATGTTTGTCTATCCAGTCTCTTCTCTCCTGATGAGAACTCCTCCTCCTAGACTGTCTTATGATATGCAAAAAATATTATAGCTCTCCAAAAGCTACAAAATAGGTGACTGGTACTTCTACCATAATCACACTCTTATCAGGATATTTGGCTATGAGTTGTGCCCCTACAGGCTGCCAAGATATGTGCCAATGAGAATATTTGCCTTGGAATATTTCAGACAATTTATCAATTCAGATTTGACTCATTTTCATAGTACCAAGAAAAAGGCTCGATTGGAATTAAGAGATCAGTTAGGCCCATACATCATGAGCAAAAAAGAAGGATGGAAAGAGGCCGAACAGATATTGGGTGAAAAATTCAGATTAAAGAGGAGCTTTTGGTGGGTACCCTATGACCCAAATGGCTTTATCAATGCAATAAAGATAAAATATAGGCTGTCAACCTATGAACATTGTAGCATCCCTAAAATAGAACAATTTGACAACCAAGATGAGTGGGTAGAAGGCACACTAATTGAACATTTCACCGAGGAAGAGAAAATGGAACGAAATATGAAAAATCTTGAAAAGAATCTTGACTTAGATTCTTTTCGGTAGGTGTCATTCAAAGTGCCACAACAAACCGGAGAAGGCACTTCAATTGCTGCAGCTTCACAACAAGTTGCCCAAGAAAGGACTACTCCAACAGCAGGAACAACAAAGTGCAAGGATGTAGTAGATACAGAGCAAGAAACAATAACATACCAGCCAACTAACTCAAAGGAACAGTGTCAAGGGAAAGCCCCTTCACTACAGATAGAGGCACCATAGGTACCAACATTACGGACTCCTCTCAATGAGGAAAGAAGCAAGAAAAGGGATAAAGAAGAGACCACACCTGCAAGTGGGTCAACAGAGCAGCCAGGGGCCAAAAGGCAATGAGTAGATCCTCTACCTGAAGAGGAAATTATTAAAGAAATCACAGAACACCCAAGAGAGGAGAGGGAAACCAACCAACAGACATCCACCAGCTCTCACAAGCAAGAAATGGAGAGGTAGCATGGTATGGAAGTTTCCTCCTCAAGGCCGCAAAGTAGACAATGTTCTGATATTAAAAGAACATTCATGGACATTAAGGCCCAGAATGAGCCATTGAGAATGCAGCTTTATGATCAATTTCTCAAAATGACACCCTCCAAGCAACAAATACTAATGGAAGCATATGACATCAAGGAGGAGAAAATGATCTTCTTAAGTCATTTTAAGCCTAAGATTCAGCAACCACAGTCTGCAGCTGACTACATAAGAACAAATCTAGAGGTCCTTGCTAAATATATACACCCAATGGACCAAATCGAGCTACACAAACAAACAGGTGAAATGGTTTATGCTACATTGGCAGATAAGCCAATGTTGGCCCACCAATTGAAGGTGTCATTAAGCAATACAGCTTCCCAATTGGATTTGGAAAAGATATCTTCCTTGGCCAAAGGCAATAGAATAAAGACCTTGGAAGAGATAATCATTGAGCTGGGACATGATCCCAAGGATGCCAAGGGCATCAAAGCACTGATAAAGAAAAAGTTAGAAGATATTGCTGCACTTAGGAAGCAATTGAAGCTGCCTATCACCATGCACCCACAAACTACAGAACTTGCACAAGAAAAGGAAGAAGAAGACATGATGGATTTGCTGATGAGGATGAATCAAAGGCTAACTAAAACAGAGCAAGAGTTGGAGAAAGGATTGCAAGCCAAGCAGGGAGAGTCGACCTCCCAGCCACCTAAAACAACTCCAACAGTTACCGCTGCTCCTCCCGCAGTCACGGCAACAATTCCTCCCACTGTCCCAACATGAACAATAGGTACATCAGCCACAGATGCTTCAGTGGCAGCAACAACAACAGGACCAGATACCAACATGAGCATGGAAGAATTGATGAAAGCAGTAAAAGAGCTAGAATTCCAAATTTCAGAGCCTAAAGAGGCAAAAGAAAGGTTGGCCAAGCTAGAGGTAAGCTATGAAAAATCTAAGATAATAGTGGCAGAGAAAACCAGAGAGGTAAAGGCCTTGGAGAATAAGGTGAAATCCTTGGAGAAAGATCTCACCCTTCATAAACCTCTAGCAATTAAAACAATTTTGTGGACCAAAATTGGCCAGTCTATCACTGATCAATGGCAATCAATTCAGACAATCCATGAGCAATTTGAATTGATAGAAAGGGCCCAAGTAGAGATTGAAAATGCCAGAGCATCATTGGGAAACATTCTTGAGTAGGCCAATAAACTAATTCATTTTTGAACACTCACAAGGGAAGAACTAAAAGCTCTGGAGATTAGGGACAGAACAGGCACTATTTTGATAGTGAAAAAGGAGCTAACCATGAGGAATTTTATACAGAATCTAGAAAGAAAGTGCCAAGAAATGCAGATGGAAATAAATGACTTTACAGAGAAGTTTACAGTCTTGCAGCAGAAGGGTCTACCCAGTTTGTTAACCAACAATCAAAGACCGTTGACACATGAAAAATATGCTCATAGGGTAAATACATATGTTGCCAATCAGATCACAGCATCATCAAGCACTTCAGAAAACATTGGACCTCCCTCTGGACAGAGCTTATATGACAAGTTGGAAAATCTGTTCTATATCGAACATGAAATAAATCATATTTTTGAAGTCCAACCCAACTTCTATAGGTATACTGAAGCTGATGAAACATCAATAAAACTGCAAAGACACCAGTTGCCAACAGATCAATGGTGGCAGAGCATGTTGGAGGTTTTACCAAGGTAGTTCCAATTTTCCTTCATCAGTTGCATCTAATCCAATGTCAAAACACGTGGCACATATCATAAAGGTTAAGACGACAGAAAGAGGGAGTCAAGCTGGGACTATAATGCATTAAAGCAGAATCAAGCACAAAAGAAGGAGCCAGGACAGCAACGCAGGAACGCAGAATAAAGGGATAGCTACCAGCCGACTCACCAAGAGATGTATTCGGGGGTGATATCTCTTTTGGAACTGCGTTGTAACTCTGAGAACTCTTCTGAATAAAAGGCAGCTGGAATGTGTTGTTGATAAACTGAACTCTTTGGATGTGGGATTAATGACAGTGGACTATGTTGCAGAATTCTTGAATTACTTCTTGGATCAATAAGTCTTTTTAACTCATGTTTTATAGTTTTTGTGTTTTTATATATCATCTGTGTTCATAATCTTCACAGCAGGGAAAAAGAATAACCCAGAACTTACTTCACTGTACTCTGTATTCAATCTTTGTTGTTTTTTATGTTTTCTTCAGAAACTAGTATAAGTAGGAATTCTTTATTGCTCATGTTTCCCCTGGTTCTTACACCTTGAGTATACCTAGGGAATTCTTAATTTCTCCCTGGAAATATTCATTCACTTTCCCTCTGCCAGCATGATGAAAGATTCTTGATTGCCTTTCACCCCCTGACTTCCATGTCCATCTGATTTCAGTTTATAAATTGTTTCATGTTCTAATTATCTTGCTCTGTAGTACCTCCTCTGTCAAAGAAACCTTATCCAGCAGTGTATCCTCATAGACTCCATAGCCCAATGGACTGAACTTCTCAGGCTTTTGCCCCTGTTTTATTGAAATCCTTCATCCAACAAACTTAAAACAAAACCCTGTACATCATAACTAGCCTAAAATACCTTGAAACAAAGCTAAATTATAAAGAGAGATCCCTCTCTGGATTTAGATTGGCTAGAGGTTGCATCTAAAAGACTAGTTAGTGGTTACCTCGGCTGTATTCCCTTTTCTCACAAGTTTTGGGGAACAACCTGAGTGATAACAGATCCTATTGAAGGATCACGCTATACTGAACCAGTTTGCGATTATGAGAGCGATGATGATCTAGACTGTATCTATAATATAATAGTGTGAGACAAAGACTGGGTGAATTCAATAGTGGATAGATGAACTACATGGGATTGCGAGAGTTCTTGCACCTCATAGTCTGATGAAGAATTGCAGTGCTAGAAGAATCGATTACATGAAGTAACCACGTTAAGCTGTAACATGATGACCTGGTCGATGCGTTGTGTGTCATTAGAGGTAAGAAATCTGCCTACTTATAATGGCCTGAATGATGTAGATATATTTTTGGATGCATTTGAAAGGGAGGTGCCAGAAAAGCAATGTTTCCAAGTGTTGGACTGGGCACTGCGCGCTACACCCAGGAGATGTTGGGGTACACATAAGGGAAGCTTTGATGATTGGCGCAAATGTAGGATGATGATGAGAACATGCTTCAGGAAGCCAAAGGTGCAAATAATAGACAAATATGATGGTAGGATGATCCGCGTGCATAGTTGGCCAAATGGGCTGAGGATTATCGAGAGAAGCCCGAACCTATGGTATATCTGCTCGAGAAGTTTAGACAATGGTTGCTGGGATGCCATTTTAAGATGTACACAGATCATTCTGCGCTGAAGTACCTATTCAATAAGCTTGTGTTGGGGAAGAGAATCTACAGATGGCTGTTATTATTCCAGGAATATGATTTTGAAGTTATTGTGAAGCCTGGACGACTGAATACGAGACTAGACCATCTATCACGCATCGAAATAGGGGAAGAGCCAACTAATTTGGAGGAAGGATTGCCCAATTGGTATCTTTTTATAGTATGCATCGTAAATAGTCAATTCGAGGATGTAATACACTTCCTGACGACAGGAACTGCCCTAGAAGGATATACTATCCAACAGAAGAAGGAGTTAGTGGTGCGCGCGACAGATGTTTCTGTCATTGCTAGGCATTTGTACAAAATGGGGTTCAATGAGATATTGCGACGGTATGTACCAAAGTTTGAAAGAAGCATCATCCTCACAGATGCTCATGGGTCCACCATGGGAGGAAATTATGCAGGGAGATCGATAGCGCAAAAGATTCTCCACGCAGGGTTGTGGTGGCCAGCTCTCCATCAGGATTCAAAAGCATACTGCAAGGCATGCAATGTATGTTAAAGGACTGGTAGGTCATCATAGAGGGACAATATGCCTCTGAATACATAGATGACATTACAACCCTTTGATAAATAGGTGATAGACTTTTTGGAACCCATCCAACCCCAAGGAAAGACGGGAGCGAGGTACATTATCATCGCGACAGATAATTTGATCCAATGGGTGAAGGCACAACCTATGAAGGATTGCATAGGCACGACTATTGTGAAGTTATTCTTTGAGTATGTACTAACATGATTTGGTTTTCCAAAGATTTTGATGAGTGATCGCAGTATGCACTTTCTAAATGAGACGATCAGCACGCTGACGGAAGAATTTCAGGTATATCACCAGAAAAGCACACTTTATCACCTGCAGGCTAATGAGATGGTGGAAGCATTCAATAAAGTTTTGGAGAACGCGTTGACCAAGATTTTCAATGCTCAGTGAAGAGATTGGGACCTACGCATACTTGTAGTACTATGGGCTTGTCAGATGACATGCAAGAAGTTGACTGGACAAACTCCCTTTAGGCTTGTCTATGGTGTTGAAGTTGTAATTCCTATGTAATATATTGTGCCTAGTCTACACATAACAACACTCATAGGCATTTTTAGGGCCTAAATCTACCTCAGGCTGAAAAAGGCAGGTCTAGGGTAACATCAAACCATGCTTAACCTGGTAGCTAGCCCTACTAGCTCGGGAGAGGGCTCTCTCCTTGTCAATCTCAATGAAAATTTATCAAGGAAGGCTTGAGATGGCTGATATAAAAACTAATTTTAGGCTAGGTATGCTTTCTTAGAGGAATTTTGATTGAATTTAATGGTTGGTTGCTAGATCAGCTGGGGAATACAACTTTGGGTCCGGGAAATGAACACAGATTTGCAGGGGTTTCTGTGGGGCGAGGTAGGCAAGCGTTTTAGCACTTTGAAATGAGTGTAACGGTGAGTCTAAAGACTGGTGAGGAGCTGGAGTGGGCATGCAAGTGTCACGAGTCCTCTTCAAACAGTAGAAAACATGTAGAAACTAAATAAACCCCAAGGTAGAGTACTGAAACACCAACGAATTCCACTTTTCAAACTTGATTCATTTAGTTACGTAGAAAGAGAGGGAGATGATGACACACATAAACATAAGATTAACTGAATTACAGATAAGGACAAAATAATAATTCACATTACCACAAGAATCCCACAAAATGCTGCAAAACCCTCGTTTATTTCCTTGCCAAACTGCAGAAGTGATGTACCATAGTGCTCAGTGCATCCACAAGAGTACACCCTTGACAAATGACTAAGAAAGTACAAGATATAGGCATCAAACCACCTATTATAGCCATTAGGGGATGAATCCATGAGTCAAAGATCTGTTTCGATAAGATCTAAACTAGGAACTAAAAATTAGGCAGTGGAACAACTTGCCTCTAAAATTATGGAAACTGATTCATTCAGTTCAAAACCACCTAAAACTGATGTATCTACCTTCTTAAGTCAATTTTCATCATTTCTACTTCAAAGTACATCAATTTACATCATGAATTTGACCATGAGAGAGAAAAATTCAAACTGATAGAAAACTAGGTGAAAATTTTGAGTTTTGAGCAAAATTGGCAAAATTTTCTCCTATGCATAGCGTCGCTGATTCTATCGTAGCAATTTTTCCAGGTCAGTTTTGGAAAGCTTCTCGAAGTCAAAATCAGGTGAAAAACAGTTCATTGGAAATCTTGGTCAGTCTACTTTCTGGAACAACTTGAACTTTTTGATTTGGAGTGAATTTGCCCCTCCAAAAATGCAATCTCCCAAGACTGCTTCCTGTGTGGCAAAAAAGTGGCAGAGAGAGCACTTTTTGGGTGTTTTTGGCCCTTTTGGAGATCCAAAACTTGTCAAAACTTTCCAACCATTTCTAAGCATGCATATTTTTTTATGCTGATTCCAAATATGTAAGCCATTTTTCAAGAATATGCTTCCATCAAAAGCGTAGCACTGGTGGCGCTACGCACTTGCCGAAAAAACCTGTTTTTTGCCTCAAAAATTCAAAAATGACAAAAACTTCACCAAATTTCTTGAAATTTGGCATGAGTGATCCTCTTTATGTGTTATGCTGGGCCAATGATGCTTCAGCCAAGATCTTGAGCTTGCCTTGCTCTCTTTTGACTTTCAAGGCTCTCCATAACTTGGTTTTTAGGCTTCTTATCCTTGTCTTGCAAATTTTGTTCTAGGCCAAATAGTGATAAGTGATGTGGCGCAAGATTTTATTCTCATTGTTAGCCTTGTCCAGCAGCTTCTCAAGGTGGATATTCACTCTTTCCAACCATGATTCTTGGTCAGCCTCTACTTCTTGCTCTAGTGAAGTTAGCTTGATTTTCCTTCTTTTTGCCAATTGCCGGTTTTCCCTTATGGTTTGCAACTCCATGATTGTTTGTTTTTCCTCCAATTGCATGTTTTTTTGCTCAAGGTAATTAATGGTCCATTTAGCCCTCTCAAGGTCAAGTGATAGGCTTTGGATCTCAGATTCCTGCTCCTTGATGATCTCCATCTTGAGTCTTGAGCTTTGGGAGCCCAAATCAATGTCCTCTTCCTCAATCAAAATGAAATCCCTGTCTTGGCCTTCAGAAGGCCCTTCATCATGCAATGGTTTCCTTCCTCCATCTGGTACCTACTCTGCTGAATAAGACGGGAAAGCCCCTTTCACCCCAGGTGAAGATAACATTTGTATGTTGTCCGGTGAAGAGAACGAGACCCCTTCCACCCCTGGTGGAGATAATACTCATTTGGAAGCTGCAAATAGTCTGCTTGTGCCTTTCTCATAAGTGAAAAACACTGGCATGCCTATAGGTTCAGTCTCATGAACATCTGGCTGGTTTGAAGGCCCTCCTTCCTCATGAAGCATTGATGGATTCAACTGAGAGCTTTTGAAGACCTCATGTGCAATGAAATTATCCCATGAAATATTCAACAAGCTTAGCTGATGCAAAACAACAAGTTTAATCAATGAGAAATGGTAAATGGTACTGAACTACTAAGGAAGAGGTTTCCTTTTCACATAATGAGCCATTTTCTCAATATTCTGGCATATAAAGTATGGAAGATTCATCATCCTCTCTCTTGTGAAATGCATCAGCAATCTAACGTGGTATGTATATAGATGGGAAAACCTTCCCTCACAAGTGAAATATTTGATGATGAATTTTATGAGTGGAGCATAAGTATCTTGCAAGAATTTGCAAGGAAATACCATACTGGTTTGCCTCTGATAACTAGCCTTTATGTAAGGCTCATAATGCTCTTTGTCCACACGCTACCCCTTATTCCACTATTCACCCACATTAGGGATGCCTGTTGTTGTTACTATGGTTTCAGGTGTCAAGGTGAAAGAGACACTAGCTAGGTTCACCTGGCCATTTTGAAGATGAAGAACAAATAACCTAGCAAGCTCATGGTGATATTGCACTCTCTCCACCATTTCACGAAACTAGTAACAAGACTAATGTTTAAAACAGGTTATTGCAAGAGGGCAAGCAAGTAACTCTGTAAGAGTATTGGGCTCCTTCTGGATATGTTTTCCTCCTTTATGTGGTTTTCTTGGTGCATGAGCCTCTTGGGAAGAATCACTGACGGTTTCATCATCCCTTTCATATGCTGAGTCTATCTCCATACTTGCAAATTTGGAGCAGAAAATGATGAGTATGAAGGTTTTTTTTTTTAAGGTATGAGGGTGAATAAGGTGACTACTGTTTTTCCTTTTGGGAAATGTGGGATTGGTTGATAGTATGATTGTAAATGAGGTTTTTGATGGTGGAGGGAATGTAATGAGGGAATAGGAAATTGGATTAGGGTTTTGGGAATGTATAGGGTTTATGTATAGGGTTTAGGGTTTGGTAATAGGAAGTGGATGCCAATGGTTTTGGGAGGGGGAAAGAGGAAGGGATTTAGGGAAATTTAGTGGCAAGGGAAGGGAATGGGGTGTGGAGGATAATCAAAGGTGAATTAACAGCAAAAAACAAAACCCTATGCAGCTTTGGCAAGAAAATTTTAATGACAGCTAGGGTTTGTTTTTTAGACACATAAATCACTAGAAAAGATGCAAAAATTCCTTGTTGGACCAGATGTGAGGCTTTACTTACTTGTCAAGAGGTTACTTGTGCATTTGGAGGTAGAGGAGGGTGATAAAATTGGTTTTGGAGCTCAACCAGTAGATGCGTAGTGCTACCTCCTAGGTGCGTAGTACACTTTCTATGTGTAGTGCATGACCAAAATCTAGTTCAAAACCTGGGCCAGATGCATAGCGCCAGGCAGGTGCATAGTGCCAGTGCTCAAATACGTAGTGCCACCAAATTTTCGTGATTTTTGCTTGATTTTGCCTCTTTCTCCCACAAACCCAATTTTCTCCTTTTGGCTGACTCTCTTTGCACAAAATGAAGACTTTAAACGCAAAGAAGACCTTTATATCCCTTGGTTTTAATTTTTTCATTTACAAACCCACTTTTCTAAAGTCTCTTTCACTTTGCTTTTAAAAGCTCTATTTTTCATTTTGCAGTTTGACTCTTCTTGATCACTTGATGAATTGATGCATTGATGTTTTTATTTCTTGTAGTAGCTGGAGTTGGCAAGGTAACCAAGGGCAGTAGCTCTAAACTTATTACATATAGAAAAAAATTAAAATTACATAAAATTTTATACATAAAAAACAAAACTGTGTTTTACCTCAAAACAACATTTTGAGGAAAAACTCACTTATTGAGTATATCATCATTGAAATTTTGATTTTATGAACTTATTTGACCTCTTCATGTACCTGCTGACCCTTATTGAACTTTTCCATGACTATGGTGGAAAACCCTAGACCTAATGAGACCTAAAACCCTAAAAATGGCTTTTGCAAATGTAATGACAAAAAATAATTGTAAATGACCTGAAATTGTGAAAATAGGCTAGCAGGTAAAGATCATGAGGGAAATTTGATAATGAACCACTACCATCAGTTGATCCATGAACTACTGGAATGCAGCTGATCGGATGGGACACTTAAAATGCATGCAAAAAGAGAATTTGATCACAGATGGAGGGATGAAGATACCGACACTAAAAGGTATGATGGATCGCGGAGTCCTAGAGGAGAGGCTTGCACAACTGGCTAAGCTTGAGAAAGAGAGATTTCTGGCTGGATTTCACCAACAAGTCCAAAAGCATCATGATAAAGCATGGCATGATTGGCACATTAAGCTGCGCAACTTTATGTTAAATGACCTAGTTTTGTTATATGACAGTGAATTTGATAAATTTACAAGGAAGTTCAGGATGCATAGGTTAGGGCCCTATGTCATTAAGGAGATTACCGACAAAGGAGTGTTATAGCTTATCAAATTGAATGGAGATCCCTTCCCAGGAAAGGCGAATGGAAGTTGACTGAAGCCATACACTCACAGTTCGTCCATGTGACTACATGGAGGTAGCATAGTCTTAGTGCTCCAGGCAGCTGAAAGGAGGCACGGGACTATAAACTACACTGCCTGGGTTGGGGAGTTGTGTGATTGGAGAATTTTGCAAAGCAAGGAAGTGTCATAGGGTTCGTGGCAACACGAAGGGAGTTACACTACCCAGGGAGAAATCGTGTAGGTCAGCTGGAAAGTGACCGTTAAAGTCACTGTTCATGATTTGACGGTAGAAATGCAGCCAAATGGAGCCTTTGGCCGACATTTCAGATGAAGTCTATGGCTCAGATCTTCGGAAATCTATCGCCAATCTAGCATTAATGAACCGAATTTGGGGGGAATGGTTGGATTTGAATTCAAAATGCCCTATAAATTACAAGTGGCTATCCAACAAAAAACACTTGCCATTTTGAGAATTGAGTTGTTGAGCTCTCAGCCACACATGAATCATTAGCTCTACGAACTTTTGATAGCCAGTAAAGTATTTGAGACATTGACGAAGGAGAGACAAGGGTTCTTGCATAAAATCATGTCGCTACCCACAAAAGCTAAATAATGAACCAGTGGAGTCGACACCAGAAATGGATATAGAGGCAGAAGTAGCTACTCCAGAAGTGGCCGAAGTATTAGCAGAAGTCCCTAAATCACTGAGGACACCGAGGCCAAAGCCAACCCCAAACATGGAAACTGCGAAGGATAAGAAGGGCAAGTAGCCTCCCATACTGGTGCGCGCATCGCCAAGAAGAAACTTTCCAAATCCTACCACACAAGAGAAGGCAAAGCCATAAATTTGGAGCCAAAGGAGGAAGAAATCGAAGACATCTGATGGATGATGAGGATGTGGGAGTTGACGTGGAGGAGGTTGAAGCCTAGGGTCCTAACCCTTAGTATATCCCTCAACACAATCCCAAGACTAAGGTGTCAAAAGACATTAATGAGAGAAGGACCCCCTTGCAAACCCATCTATTGCCGGATGAGATTGTGTTCGAAGGATTGCGCTTGGAGTGGGTGCCGCTACTAAGACTTGAGCACTGGGACTTGGCTAATCACGAAAAGTTCCCACACCTAGTGACCGAGCAACTAATGTGCCACATCGTCGATACGAACACTGGAATGACCACATTAGAGCCACAGAGGTGGCTTAGAGGAGTAGACAAGGTATGGTTACGCAACCTCCTTTGGTTGTTGCACTACAACCACACCCTGGTGATAGTATTGGTCATCACGTAGCTATTGTGCTTGCTGCATGATGGGTGTCTATGATTGCAGGAGCCAATACCCATCATAGATAGATTGATTCATAGGATAACGTGATTGTCGTATATAGGAGAGAATTCGACCATGATATTTGGCAGAAAATTTGGTGAGAAGGCCCTTGCAAAATCCATGAAATAAAAGTTTATGCTCGTGAAAAATCCCTGCGGATATGCTATATCCAGCATCTGCGACCCTATTGTGAAGGTAGCCACGCAGATCTTAGCAAGGAAAGTGGTGAGGAAGTGTCACCTCGATGAGGTGCCGGTGCCTGTTGTCATGCTAGAATCCCAGTGTACTAAAGGATTCCAGTTCAACTGGTCAGAATACCTTCGTAGAGAGTTCTTAGAAAACTATCGCAAAGCACAGGAGCTCAGCAAGATATTCCACCATGCGTGGCTCTTACTGTCAATTGTGTTGGTAGCATGGGAGTTTCCAGAGAATAGCCAATTCCCTTCGGTTGCGCCAGACCTCCCAGAAGCAATGAAGTATGATTCAGTGTGGGTGACCAAGGATCCGTAGCAAGTCAAGGACAACAAGATCTTCTGGATATTGATGGAGATGAACATCTGCATGGCCATCAATCACAAATCGCGGTTGTCGCCTATAGTATACACCAACCTGTAGGTTTATGCAGAATTTAAAGTAAACTTTCATCATGTATCTATCAGGGCGCAGAAGGACCCTACACAGAAATTGTATGACTTGCCTTATCTGGCAACGGATGACGCCATTGATGTAGTACTTGATCAATGGTCAGCAGAGTGGTGTGCTACAATAGACTTGGCTGTGGGATGGAGCAAGTCCATCGCGTAGAGGAAGAAGGAGGCCAAGCTTAAGATGACACAGCTGGCTAAAAAGAGGAAAAAGGAGGCCACTGAAAAGGCCTAGGTGAAGCGCGGGGCTACACAACAGACAACAAATTAGGCAGGTGGGATAGAGTGAGGCTCTGACAAAGGTGCGAGGTCGCCTTCACTTGAGACAAAGGAGGAGATAGAGGAGTAGCACGGCACGGACCTACATGATACGTCTACCTTCATCAAGCACCCAAGGGAGCTAGAGAAAGGAGGGTCCAAGAAGAAATCAAAAGCTACCAAGACATCACTAGACCCTATCATGCTAACAGAGGGCAATTTGCATGATATTAGTCACACAGTGAGGGATGTCATGGCGGAGGCCCTGTAATAGTTTGCACAACAGCAACAGATAATCTTTGGGGCCATCCAAAAAGGTTTACAGGAGTTGCAGACTCGCATTTCTGAGGCCAGCACGGTGTCCACTAGCCTAGCTATCAGCACTTCAGAGGCTGCTGAGATGCTACGCGCAAAGGACTCTAGTGTGATAGTGCTTCCTGATGGAGCAGTGACCACTGAGAACAAATATGACAGGCCTACTGCCAATGTCCTAAAGGAAGTATGGTTGAATCTAGCAGTGCTCCCTGGTGAAATTCTCCACCTCCTGCAAGATGGAGTGATTGTAGAGCTGAGGGCCCATGACCACCGTGCCCTCCAAGTGATTAGTGAACATCAGATCAACAATGAGTAGATGGAACTATAACGAGACCTTGCCATCACCGTTATGAATGAAGCGACCAATCAGAACTAGCACACTATGCAAGTCATCGAGGAGGCATTTCGAATGGTCCCGGAGTTGTCCATTCCTGATGAGGCACCAGTCGAGGTGCACATTCATAAGCTGGCTATGGGGGTGTGTGACACTCATACTAAGATGGCGAAGGTTTAGTTGGAGTTGAACCTGCAGATCACAAAGTTGCAGTTGAAGGCCCAGCCTTCGACTCCACCAAAAGTCAAGGAGCAGCAAGCAACCGCTGTCATAGAAGCCGTAGCGACAATAGACAGTGCAATAGCAGACTGAACATAACTTTTTGATCAATCATTTTAGGTCCTGACAAACTTGCAGGAGGACCCCTATGTAGAGCGACTAGAGACCGAAGTGTCTAAGCTACAGCTGCGCTATGATGAGGTCAAGGGCATAGCACAAACCATCCTGCTGACACAAAGACTAGAAAAGCAGCAGGAGGCCAAGTAGCTGAAAGAATAGGTGGATGTAGCGTTGCACAAGGAAGTAGTGCTGAAGGCAAGATTGAAGTCCTAGCTGGATGAAGCTTACATGGTGACAGGCTCTATCGAAGGAAAGCTTGCAACTCTATAAGCAACTTAGCAAAAGCTTCAGGTCGATAGCTCAAGAGTAATGACTGAGTAGATGATCGAAAATGTGAAGCAGGTGGCAGCTCAGTGCACTGCTGAGGTTGTGGTCATACGAGTCAAGCTAGAAGGTGTTTGCACTAAGATCTTCGCGCCTGCCGAGTGACTCGAGGGTGAGTCCCGATGTTTGTGTTGGGGGCCTGTTGGGAACGAGATCCCCCAAGGATAGTTTTGAGGCTAAAAGCCC
The DNA here is from genome assembly GCA_000404065.3 of Pinus taeda. NCBI lineage: Eukaryota > Viridiplantae > Streptophyta > Pinopsida > Pinales > Pinaceae > Pinus > Pinus taeda. Next base: position 112,861 of record APFE031652314.1, read on the forward strand.
ATGTTTTGGGTCGAAATTTGTAATAAACTTGTGAAGACTCCACATTTTGTGGTTGCAGAACGTGAAGGTATCATGAGTCATAAAGGGTTGTCCGCCCTTATTTTTGTAAAATAAAGTTCGCTGTAAAATATTTGTTACACAGTATTTTGTCACTGATCTCACATCCCCTAATCCTTGATAGAGTCAGTCCCTGAATGACATATGCTCTTTGTCATATACCAATATATGTGTCCAAATCTCCAATATTACTCAAGAAGATTGCCTAAGCTCATTAATCCTGAAGTTGACCCCTTTTTACTGATATTTCAAAATCATCGCGGGTCATTAGTATCCTACCTACAATGATAGCCCAGAATGAACTAACGCCTTGCGATGTTGTCTCTGAGTCTCATTGTTTGACCCGCGATGACCCAGATATGGCAAATTAGTTCAAACATAATACTTCTGGTGGTTTTGGAGCTGGTTGTTGGGTCAAAGAAGTTCGCATCTCGTCATTTGATATGGTCGTTCCACCTTTTGAGTAACCTCCCATGAAGATAAGCTTCCCCTCCCGTCATTTATGGAGGCTCCTCCTCTTATAAAAGCATCCTCCATGGCTATGATTAGCTAGTTGGTAGTTAGCTAGTTAATGGTTTGTTAGATTGATAGCTTACAGTTTGGATTTCTAATAGCCTAGCAATACCTTGTGAGGTATGAGAATAGCCTTTGATGTTGTGGATTGATAGTGTGAAATGGTTTTGTAAGAAGGAAGACTTGTTGTGATTGCCTTAGTTTCATACTTGTGCTTTTGGGTGAGAGAGAGTCATCAGTCTTTCTGGGAGACCTTTGACAGTGAATGCTTATGGAGACATACTGATCAGACCCTTCAAGGAAGTTTGCGATGTCAAGGTGTGGTTGTAAGCTTTACTATTGTTTATATTAATACAATCAATAGTTATTTTCTATATCATGTATGAAATGTATGTTGATAGCTTATGGTTCCCTGACTCTATAAGCAAATAGTTCGTTGTTGTGCTCTATTATGTGTTCTATTGTTTTCATATGTTGTTTTAGGTGAATCACTCATTAAGGAGAATAAAGTGATAGTTGAAGTGACGTGACGAAGACTTCATCAAACACCAGTATAAGGTAGGTCTCTTTAATGATAAATATTTAAGGAATTAGCTATTGTCTTTGTCTTGTTGTGACAAGACCCACTCTAGGGCTAGAGGGGTTGTCTCTGTCCGTAGAGGGAACTTACCTACATCATAAGTTGGCCACTCCACTAGGGAAACTGATTTGTGTGTTGTCTCTTGATTTTGCTCATACCTGCATCACAAGATCTACCCATGGTCCGCGGACCATGGGATTGTATAAAAAGAGCTAAGCTCTAAGTAGTTTTAGGGAAGTGAAGAAATGGGAAGAAGTCTTAGAAGTAAGGAGTCTTAGTTTCAGGTTGTAGCGAAGGTAGAGGATTTGCAGCTGAGTGTGCAGAGGCCTAGGGTGGAAGTCTGCAGTGGAGTGCGTGAACCCCTGCAGCTATGTGCATAGGGAAAACAGGGTCTGTAATCACTTGAAGATATCAATAAAGAGAAGTATTCTACAAATTCTATGTCTTTGTTCTGATTAATGCATCTTGTCATATTATGTACAAATTTCCTTTATAATGCTTATGTGATGCACAAATGTGTGTAATTATGTTGGATAAATGAACAAAAATAAGAATATATATTTATGCGGTGCTAACTGTGAGTATCTAACAATATCAGTAAGACACTTAGACTAGTTTGGGAATCCGCATGGTATGCTACCCTAGCAGCACGAAAGTACTTGAGTCGCAGGTTAGGACAGCCACACGAAGGTCGACCATTCTATTCTCTCTATTCTCTCTCCATTCCCCCTATAATTTCTGGGTTCAGCCATTGGCTCCAAAGGAATGTTTTCTTCTTCTTCCTCCCCTATAGGTTCTTCAAATATGTTTGGCTATTCACCTAAGGGTTCTTCTTGATCACAGCCACCAAAGAAGAGAGAAGGCTGGCTGTGTGAAGTAGTGGGAGTGTTGGGAAATTTTTTTCCTGAATTATCTTTATTCCTACAAGGCATGAAAGGAAATATTTTTGGTTGGTTTTTGTTTCCTTTTTCCCAACACTAATAGTACCTGCAAAACTGAAATTGATTGAACAAAACAAATTGCAACTAGCTGAAATAAAATTTCTGAATGGAAATTTGTAGAATTGAAGAGGAAAGCAAGGAAATGCAGAACTTGAAAGAAGAGAAATGACTTGTCTACTTTTGCTGAAATGAAATTTTTAGAATTGAAAGGGAAAGCAAGAAAATGCAAAACTGAAGGAAAAGAAAGGACTAGTCTACTTTTGCTGAAATAAATTATTAGCAGAATGTTGCAAGAAAAAAATAGAAGAAAGTAGTAATCATAGAATACTCTGACGCTTCCCCAACAATGACACCAAAAAGTGGTGAGCACCAATATTGCAGCAATAATGATGCAACTCCTAGGCTACCTACTTTACTCTTATCAACCCGGTAGTTCGTAACAAACTTGGAAGTGACGGTGCTGTATGCACAAGTACTAGTTCTTACTGCAGGTTGTCACTTGGTCAGCCGGTGCAAGATCTATAGGAGCTCAAGCCAACTTCTTTTGGATTCTAGAAGAAGCTCTATATGTGATGAAAGGAGAGAATAACTACTCTACAGATACTACTCTAACTGCAGAAAGGAGAAAGACTGAAATGTAAAGAAAACCAGGTAAATCCTAATTAGCCAACTAATCCTACTTTTGTAGAAATCACTATGGAAACCATGAAAAGGAAGCCATTACCTACTAAAGGAAGTAAAAAATATCTAACTAAACTATTTCTGGGAGTAAATGAGCAAAAAACATCTTTTTGAATTTTTATGTATTTTTATGTGAATTTGTCATGCATGTAAGTTATTTGTTTGTGAATGTGGCAGTGAATAGGTGGTGTTAAAGGGAGGTTTCGGGTCTTGAGAGGATGTAGGATGGTGTGGATGGGTCCTAGGAGGTCTCAAGTGGCCTTCTGGAGGCTTTTCACACACTCGGCCTTCAAACATAAGCCTACAGGAAAATCTACAGGAGGACACAGGAAATCTACCGGAGGAAAAACAACGTTCTATAAGAGGCCTACAGGAGGAGGCCAAGAGCAGTTTTCATTGTTTTGAAGGTGTGGGAGTCGGTGGAAACGGTGTATGAAGGTTGGAACGAAGTGTTAGGGCACCTAGGGTCTACCAAGAATCATTAGGAGATAGAAAGGTGATTGGATTTTCCCAAGGAGAGAGGAACAAATTCCATAGAAAATGCAGGAAACTAAGGCAGAATTGAGGGGAGACTTGGGTGAGCTATAGGGCATGGATCAGATGGAGGATGGGATGGCTGATAGGCTGGCCTACTTCTAGAAGATATCTATTGCATAAGAAACTAACAGTCAACCAATGATATTAAGCAAGCAAAGAAATAAGTGCATCTAGAAAAATAGAGTTTTGCATCAAACTAGTCTAAACTAGGATCTATGAAAGGAAATGCTGAGAAATGCTGCAAGAAAGGAAAGCATGAAAGAATACTATTGTAAATGAAGAAATGAGAATGATGGAGAAGTTCTGAAGAAAAACAAAACTCAACTATTAACCAAAAAAACTGCAAACACTAGAAGTCCTATGAATGAGGAAAATCTATGTTTTTGGGGTAGCAAGAGGGTCTTTGCCTCAACTCATGGTCCCAAAGGGAGAAAGAGAGGCCAAGGCACTATTTCTAGCCTTTTGAATATTTTCTTTACCACTACTTAACCTACTATAGAAATCACAAATGGAAGCAAACTATTGAATCATCAAAAGCGGCCTATTCTTGACCATAAAAGAAATTCACCTAACAACAATCTAATCTACAAGCTGAAATAAAACATAAAAGTACAAGTAAAGAGGAGATTGGCTGCTTGGATTGGGCCCTAACCCAAGAGCTTTAGCCCTCTGAGGTAACTCAGTGCTAACTCAAAAAGAATTCCATCTTTATATCCAAAACAATAACAAGATTACATGGAACTGTCAAAATAAGCTCGAAGTTGAGGAGAGTTTACATGAGCAAAAGTACAACAAAAATCCAACAAAAATCCGACCCTAGTGAGGTGGTAGGTCTCTCTACTTATTCAAATGAAGCTACCAACAACTTCCATAAAATTAGGGAGGCTTGGTTCCCAAAATTCGAGATAATCATCAGTCATCGTCCACTTTCTCGTTTGCCTTCTAGTGCATGACTTGGCTACTTGTACTCCGAGCTGAATGAAGGGTATTTGAAGTGAGGAGTAATAAATGATGGGGATTCCCTTCTATAAGTCCTCTCCTTTGTCCACTTCAATTTATTGCTGCCATTTTCCATTGAATCCTTAACTTTGACCTCAAAATTCATCAATAGTTTGCATTAAACACATATTAGACCACATGGCATCATAACTAAGTCAACTCACTCTATAAGCATAAATATAATCATACAATCATACAATAAACTAAGAGAATGGTTGATTTGACTAGGTTAGGAGGTAAAATGAGCCCATATAATTATCCATTTATGAGGCTCATCGCAGGTACACCTCCTCCTTAATAACCCGATTGAGAAATGTTCTTTTTACATCCATATGGTGGATCTTCCACCCCATCTATGTAGTCAAAGAAATAATTGATCTAATGGATGAGTACCTTGCTACAGGAACAAAAGTCTCCTCCTAGTCATTTCCTTCAACTTGAGAGTACCCCTTGGCCACAAAGTTGGCCTATTACTTCTATATTCTTCCACATATTTCTTACTTTAACTTGAAGATGCATTGCAAACCCATAACTGATTTATTTGCTGGTCTTAGGACCACTTCCCAAACATTTTTCTTTACAATGGATTCGTATTCCTCCACCATTGCATCAACCCATACAATTTTCTCTATTGATTCCTTGAAATACGATGGCTCAATATCTACAAGCTCAGTCATTAGATCCATGTATGCAATGTATCGATCAACTGACCTTCTTTGCCTGTGCAAATTTGAAGGAGCACCCACATTCTCCCTCGCATCCTTCACAAGTCTCTCATCTTCCCTGGTTCTTTTCCTACCTTCTATGGATGGTTCTGATTGAGTCAATGTCTCCACTCTCTTCCCATCAATTTATGGATTCTCCACAACTTCCTGAGGCTCTTCCTTTGGATCTAAAAGCTCCTCTTCTGGTGGGATCTGAATCTCCCTTTTAAGAGACCACCACGTTGCTTTCTCCTCATCACATTTTACACCCATTCCCACAACTAGCATTCTAAGGGATGGAAAATACAATCGATAGTTATGAGGAGTTTCCGTGTAACCCATAAATACCCCCAATTATACTTTTGGACATGGCAGTAAATAGAGGATTCAAAAATGCAGTAGTGTGACACATCCGGCTTCCTCCTCGAGAAAGCCTCATCCAGTGTAATCATGTTGAGAATCTGATGAGGACTTTGGTTCTACAAATAGATTTTTGTCTTGCATGCCTTAGCCCACAAATGTAGAGGTAGACCTTTCTCATGTAACATCACCCTCATTTCTCCCACAATGCTACAGTTCTTTCTCTCGGCCACCCCATTCTGTTGTGGGTTGCGGGGTGTTGTCAACTCTTGTTGAATGCCTTCTTTTGCATAGAATTTTTTAAATTTATTCGACATGTGGTCACCTAGATTATCACTCCTCAGAGCCTTCACCTTCTTATCAGTTTCTTTCCCCACAAATTCCTTGAACTATACCAACTTGTAGAATGTCTCATCTTTCTTCTGCATGAAGAAGATCCAACACTTTTGTGAGAAGTCATCAATAAAAATGAAAAAATATGTGTGCCTGACGGTGGAGGTTGTCGAGAAAAGTCCACATACATTAGAGTGGATCCTTTATAGGACTGCATGTGCTTTGTTATCTTGATCATGGAAATATCTAGATTTTGTGTACTTCCCCAATGTACATCCTTTTCATACATCCTACTGCTCAAGTGCTCCTTTGGGGAGTCCTGTGGTTATTTCCTTCATAATCTTTAGGGCACTATGATGAAAATTGCCATTTCGTTTACACTAAAGTTCATCGACATCATGGCTTTGCACCTTCTCTACATTTTTACTTAATGAAGCATAGTCTTCCCCATCTAACTTATACATTTTCTTCACACAAACCTTGATCTACTTCACCTGTCCCATGGCTATGTGTCTTTGGAATTCCTTTCCTTTTTTGAAGATCACATCATAACCATGGTCTTCCAAAACTACAATAGAGATGAGATGTTTCTTTAGGCTTAGAACAAACATGACATCCTTGAGCTTGATGGGGAGCCCGTCTCCCTCCGAAAGTTGATTGTACCAACCCTGGCCATGTTATACCTTCCATAGTCCCCCTAGCCTGGTCACGTTATACCTTCCATAGTCCCCCATCTCAATTTGAATCTGCAAATATTTTTCTTCTTGGTCACTCAAAGAGTCTCTACACCCTGTCATGTGTAACAATGCACATGAGACCAGGTACCACACATTCCCCATCAGTATGTTGCCCATGCATACAATGAGGGTAAATTCAAGCTAAAATTTTGAAGCCAAAGCGTCAGTTCTCCTCCTCTTGAGGTCTTGTTTTACTTTGTGTGGACACTTCGTGGAATAGTGCCTGAATTCATGACAATGGAAGCTTTTAATTTTGGACAAATATTTCTTCTTTCCCCCTTGACTGAATTATGGTTTGGATTGAGATTTATTCCCTTTTCCTTTCTTCACCTTTCCATCCAATACAAATTTTTCTTCATACTCACCCTTAGATTCCAATCTATGATATTCTTCATTATTTCATACTATACCAAATTAGGCCATAAGCATTCCTAATTCAGTATTTTCTCCCTCTCGTTAACTGAATCTTGATAGCTATGCCAGCTCTTGGGAAGGTTAAGAAGGGATAGGCATACCAAGTCTTCTTCGGGAAAATTT
>APFE031652314.1:124839-132425 GCA_000404065.3 Pinus taeda
GCAAACCAACTTAAATAAAAAGATAAAGAGATTAAAAAACTTGAAGTAGATTTAGTCTCTCTTAAAGTCCAAGTAAGTGAAGCAATTAGAATGAAAGAAGTAATGGAGAGTCAACTAACGAAGAAAGAGGAATATTGTCAGAAGTTAATGAAGATATTCTTTCTCTAAGGAAAGAGGTTTATCAACTGAAAAAGAAATTGAAGAGTTATAAAGTCTTATATGACATCCTAAGTTTTCAAAGATCACCACTTGATAAATTTGGTCTTGAATATGTAGGTGAGGCTTCTATCAAAAGTAATGAAGCACCAAACCAAAAATTTCAAAAATATTGAAAGTTTTGCTTATACTCCTAAGTCCAGTAGAAGCAAGGAGAGGATTCAAAATAACATTTGAATAAAATTTGCTCCAAGAAGAGACAACTTCAAAAGATCAAGAGAGTTCTACTCATCCAAGTACATAAAAAAATTCTTTGGTTATTATTGTTCTTGCACTAACTTTAGTCATAAAGCCAGAGATTATAGGGCTTACTGCATAATTTATCAATAACCTAGAAGGAAACTCAAAAATAGACAAGAAAGAACTCCAAATAGACCTTATAATTTAGCTAAATTATCATTCAAGTTCAATGTGGAATGCTACCAATGTCACAACTTTGGTCACATAACACGGGACTATAGAAGTAATATGAAGTTAGTTTCTAAACAACAAAGGTGTTTTGAAAAACTCAATCAAGTTCCGAGATGAAGACATGAGGAACCAAAAATACAAGAACATGACTTTATCCTAAAAAATTTATCTGTCCTCAAGATTGAATATTCCAAGGAAAATGATGACTGGACTATAAAAAGTGTAGAATAAAGCAAATGTCCTGTAAGAGGCACTAAAGCCTTAAGATAAGATCAATACTACTCCAAAAATAGAATCATTGGATTTAACCTTATCAAGAAGCATGCTCCAAGATACAAATGAGGGGATGGAGATTTTTTCCCATTAATTCTACTCTGATAGTGAAGTTAGAGATGTAAAATCAAGTCATGCAAAGTTCATTCTTGCTAGGACATCTAATATTGAAGAGGCACTGAAGTTCTTAAAGGAAATGAAAATAGTTGGCTTAGTCCCAGATACCATTACATATAATATGTTGATGGGCATGCTAAGACGTTGGAATTATTTCCGATGTATTTATAGATAGTGTATGTTGGCATTGATGTCAACCTTGTAGTATGTATTATATGTGTTTAGTCATGCATATGTTGTATGGTTGCAACTAGTTGTGTTAAATTCGAGATGGTTATGTTAGCATTGATGTCAAACTTTGATGTCAACCTCTTGATGATGTAGCCTATTAGCAGTATGGTCTTCATGGAAGAATTTTCTTGTGTTGGAAAGTGCTTCATCGAAGTAGTCATGCTTATACTCATGGAGATGACTTGTTGCAGTGAAGGTTTGGCCTCAAAATGATGGATATTAACTTATACTTAAACATATTTCTCCACCATCTCCACTGCTCAAATCATCAATGTATTCACACTCTAAACACTTATCTCAGTTGTCGATCAAGTCAATAGAAGATTCCATCTCATACCATGGGTAATTACCATTGTTTCATCCACTAGAAAAACATAGGATTCATAAGGAATGCGGGAAAATAGAGTCTGGACAGGGAATGTTCCTTCTTCCTTCGGGAAAAGTGTTCATGTCAACACTAACACTTTTCTAAAGAATAAAACCTAAGTTATAACACTCCTAATTCTCTGCTAGTCTACATTACCCATGTTTAACCCCCAAAACTGAGTCAACAGTGCTCCAAAACTTCCATAATCATCCTCTTAGTGCCCGCAACCACCTCCTAAGATAGTAGAATAAATACACCATTTAGTCATGCTCATATGAAGGCTCTAAGTCATCATGACAATGCCTCCAACATTGTCTAACTAATGAGCATGTTAGGGCCTCCATATGAGTTGACATCATGCCAACAACTCACCTTCAACCTCTTCAGAAGCTGCAACATCTCTACACAAACCTCTAACACATCTCCATCATCCTCATAAAGCCAAAACATGACTACAACAAGTCATCTCCATGAGTATAAGCATGAATAATTGGATGAAGAACATTTCAACACAAGATGATTCTTCCATGAAGACCATAAAACCAACATGCTACATCATCAAGAGGTTGACATCAAAGGTTGAACAACTAGTCATGGGGTATGATCTTAGGGATAGTATTAGTAACTGGATAAGTACCTAAAGAAGAGTTGGAAAAATCCATGGGGAAGGAGGCCTACGAAGGACTAATGTAAGATAGTCGAGACACAAATTTTTACTAATTCTACCTATGGCTTGAGACAAAGCGTTGTAACGCTTGACAAAGGAATAGGGGGAGCATTACTCTGCTTTTGATGATTTTCTCCACATTCTGCATGCATTTAGGTGTTATTTCTAGGGTTTCAAGGCTTGTTCTTCACATTGTTGTTCATTTTCACTCATATTTTCCTTGTAGCTGGTATACTCAATGTTTATGAATGGAAAAACATGTTATCTAAGCCTTGTTGCAACTTTTGTTGATTAGTTTTAGCTATCCTAACATGAGGACATGTGGCAATGACATGTTTATGTGACTTGAGACATGGTTACATGTATTTTATTAAATCCATGTACCTTTTATTGTTTCATCATTATGTATTTTTTGAGAGTCTATTCAATAGTATGTTGAGTCCTCATGATATTAGGCATGTCATGGAGGAGTTTCATGGATTCATCATGCAGCCACATATATGGGCTAATGTTAATGTAACAATTATGTTTTTCAGTCATTGGTCCATAAGAGATATGATAGAATTTATGTATCTCATTGATAAATCTATATAAAATTCTCATGGAACCATGTACTTATGTTCTACTACCATTGGGTATTCTAGTCATGAGTCATGATGTCATGTAATGGTCGTGTATTGTTGGCTTAGTGGGCCCTAACCTAGGTTCAGTGTTAGATTAGCCAACCAAATCCCTACACTACTAGCCCTATCGGCATCAATCCGCAGAGCGCAAACTGAAGTCTCACCGGAAGCAGTATGGGGGGATGTAGGAACCAAGTTTCTGCACCCAGAGATGGTAGTGATGCCATTTTATACCCTCAACCTTCCTTCGCGTAGATCGATAAGCCTTTTAGGGCTTATCGATATACTTCTCTTATTCAACCTCTAAACCTTCGCAAAGCCCTATGACCATCCTTTGCGTACCCTAAAAAGGTGAATCAACCACTTAAGAACCTCTTTAATTACTCCTAATCCTGTATTTGCCCAAATCAGCTTAAGTATCTGATAACTTCAACAAGCATTAAGATGTTCTTCGCATAAATAGATATTATTAAGTGCGTTCAAATAATAATGTAAAAATCATATATTCGTGCATCAATATAGCATTAAATCATAAACCCAGTATTCATCATAACATAATCACATGCATTCATAACAAAAGTAAATAGATCAAACACAGGTAATTCCAGAATAATCTTCTTTATTAATGCTTCAGATCTTCTTATAGACTCAAACTACCCTACACAATCAGCTGCAGGGGTCAGCTCACTCAGTTGCAGACTTCTACCCTAGGCCTCTATGCACATAGCTACAGAGCCTCTCTTCTACTCTAAGACTCTTCGCTCTTAGCTCTTACTGACCCATTACATTCATCATCTTCTAAATTCTGCCTTAGACTCTTCTAAGAGTCTCTTTTTTATACAATCCCATGGTCCATGAACCATGGGTAGATATTCTAAAGCCAACATAACTTACATAAAATAAGGGTGGAAACCCTTCATGACACTTTACATCTTCGCACTCCACGACCACAAATTGTGGAGACTTTACACTTTACATACAAAACTTGGGCTTTCTACCCCAAAACTTGGGCTTTTAACCACAAACTTTACCCTAAGGGACCCTGTCCCAATAGGCCCCCAACACAAATATGGTGAATCACCCCTGAATCACTCTACTACCACGGAGATGTTGTTGTGAAGATCTCCCAACTCCAGTTGTACTACAACCGACAACTTCGGTTGTGCACTGCGTAGCCGCCTACTTGACCTATTTCACCAGTTGCTCCGTTGCTGGTCCTGCGCTATTTGCCTAGATATTTTGTTTTTTTGTCTACAGGCTGGCCAACTTCTCCCCAATGGTGGTGAAGAGCACATATGACTCATCCAACCAAGGTCCAAATCTGGCCTTGAGGTCTGCCTCTTTTCACTACACTTATTCCACCTATTCTTTCAATTCCTTTGCCTCCTATAGATTTTCCAATCAATGCATGATAGCAATGGTACACGCCATCTCTCTTGCCTCGTCATATTGCTATTGAAATTCTCTTGCCTCGGTGTTTAACCTCTGTAGGTTGGGATCTTCCTGTAGACTCGTGAGTGCTTCGAGCAATTGCTTGAAGAGCGTTGTGCATTCCGTCACCGTGGCATTTACTGAAGCGACTGCATCCTTGAAAGCTACCTTGTGCTATTCTTTGACCTCTAGTGGATTTGGTAGTTGTACCCCAAAATCAAGTTCTGTAATCTTGAGGTTTAGCTCAAACTAAAACTTGGCCATCTCTATCCTTGCATCGTGCACACCTTCAACCAACTTTCGAATCTTGGCCTCCACCGTGCTTCTTCTGGGATATGCAGTTCTATAACGATTCAGCATGATTTTGATGCCACTGTTGCAGTGCACTCATTCTTCTCCTGCACCTTATTCTAGATGTCTGTCATTATTGATTTCTCAACAAACATTTATTTGTTTTTAACCTTCTACTCGCTAATCACATTTAGCATGCGCTATTCTCGGGCCCAAAGTTTTGCGATCACACCTGCTTGCAGCGTGTGAAGGACTTCACTTAGGAGTGTGACCAAGTTCAAACCAATATTATTTAGAGTGTTGATAGTAGCCTTGTCAGCTTTTGCCTCCATTCTAAGATTTACATCCAGTAGCACGATGACCTGGGGATCCAAAGAGCGAACCATCTCCACTGCTCCAGTGGTCTCCACTCTACCCTACACCTGCTTGTAGTTGAGTATTTTGGATCTACAGCTCGTGCAAACCCATCTGGCTGGCGAAAAAATCTTGCTTCTTGTTGTCTTGGTGGGGCCTGATTTAGGTTCAGTGTTGGTTAGCGAAACAAATCCCTACACTACTGGCCCTTTCAGCATCAGTCTGCAAAGCAAAAACTAAAGTCTCACCCGAAACAGTATGGGGGGATGCTGGAACCAAATTTTTGCACCCTAAGATGGTCGTGATGTCAGTTTATTTCTCTTATTCCTGCTTTCGTGCAAGTTGTTAAGTTATAGGGCTCTGTCTATGTTGACAATAATACTGAGAGGGGGGGGGTGAATCAGTATTATCTAATTCTTTTACCAAAACTTTCTTATTTATACTTTGAATTATTTTTGCATACCAATACCATAAATAATGAGCATGAACAAGAAAAGCAGACAGTCACATCAAAGAACACCAGATATAAGGTGGAAACCCAATGTGGGTGAAAACCACCTGCTGCAATATGTCTCTATCTTCTTTCAAATTAGAAACTCCTTTTACAATGGTCTTGTACTGGTGCAGTCCTTTACCAGTACGCAGGCTACAACCTGCAGAGAGCTACAACTCTCTCTCGCTTTCCAGTCTCTCCTGAAAGGGAGCTAAAACCCCCTACTTCTTTTCAAGGACCACTTTTCATAAATTTTCAAACTGGATCCATATACATCAAATGATCATCAAGTACATGTACATAATACAGTCAGCTGTAATAACCAGATCAACAATAACAGAACAGAACCCAGAACTTCTTTCCAACAGAAAAATTCAACCAACATAAGATCTTAACACAGATACGCGGTTCTTCCCTTACTGGCCTGCGTCGCTATGCAGTTCACCTTCTGCTTCTCTGCGTATACCCGCAGATCTCCTTCTTCTGGACTGCGTGGCCACGCTCTGCTCCTTTCACTGAACTGTGTATTGTACGCACCCAAAAACAATATCGTGCCGCGTACTTCTCAGAAAGTATGCACCCAGAAACAATATCGCGCCGCGTACTTCTCAGAAAGTACGCACCCAGAAGAATAATTGCGCCGCGTGCTGCTATAAAAAGCACGCACCTGAAACACTGTTGCCCTGCGTACCTACGCACTGAGCCTTCGCCGCTTCTGCGTACCCACGCACAGAACCTTCGGCGCCTCTGCGTACCTACGCACTGAACCTTCGGTGCCTCTGCGTACCCACGCACTGAACCTTCGGCGCTTCTGCGTACTTTGGACTAGGGCTGAAATAACCTCAAATGCTCAGATCTGAACTTGTGCTCAAGAGATCACCCTTCGCCAATTCGCTTCTGACTTCTCCTTTATAAATCAATCTTTTAAGAACAGAGAACCCAATAGATCAGATCTTAAGATATTCAAAGACACAAAAGATACTCAAGCCAAATGATCTCCTTTGCTTTATATAGGCTAGCTCTTCCTTAAATCAAGGATCATGGGGCTCAATAATAATAATAAAATAATCAATACCGCGGGCCAAAAACATGATAACCCAATACTGTTGGCTAAATACCACTGAGAAACCCCACGTGTGGGCGCTTAGCTATCTTGGAATGTGTGCACTGGGGTACGCACCCCATGAATGGGTGACCCTACCCGCGTATTTGGACGCGGTCCCTGCACGGCATACCTGCGGGTACGCACCTTCTGAACTGTTCTCCTGCGTACTTCTTTATTTTCATCAAAATGAGAGCCATGCCATAGGTGTTTGCCATCAAGTACAACATCTGAAATCATACCAGAACCATAATGCCAACAATCTCCCCCTTTGGACTTGATGGCAACCTCAAAATCTTCCCTCAAAATCTTCAGCTTCATTCTCCCCCTTTGACATCAAGGGCAAAGGGTTATGCTCCCCCTAAGAACATGCTACCCCTGAATATGAACCAGATCTGCAATGAAGAACCATAATCCACCATGAAAGAGATAGAGACATATTGCAGCTACTTCCAAGATCTCCTTCTGCACATCCTCCATAATGCCAACAATGCATTATATGCTCCCCTTGAACCTGTACGGACAACCATCAAAAGAGATTCAACATGATGATGCATCAACAACCCCAAGCTTGTGCCTGAGGTATTCAAAGGCCTCCCTGGGCAATGGTTTGGTGAGAATATCAGCAACTTGTTCCTTAGAAGGAACATACTCCAACTTGACCTTTTGTTCAAGAACTTGTTCCCGAAGAAAATGATATTTGATCGATATATGCTTTGTCTTCGAATGCATGACTGGATTCTTTGAAATGCTGATTGCACTTGTGTTATCACATAAGATGGAGACAGGTGGAGTACAATCGATTTGAAAATCCTGCAAGGTCTGCATCATCCAAAGGAGTTGAGTGCAGCAAGATGGGGCAGCAACATATTCTGCTTCAGCTGTAGATAAGGCAATCGAACTCTGTTTCTTGCTGAACCAAGATACCAGTCTGGAACCCATAAAGAATGCACCACCACTTGTGCTTTTCCTGTCATCCACGCTTCCGGCCCAATCTGCATCTGTATAAG
>APFE031652323.1:4765-27746 GCA_000404065.3 Pinus taeda
CGAGGAGAGAATGAACCGTCGGATCACTACATATCGTGACCATCGGATTATAAGTTACAAATGTACATAGTAAAGAAACACACTTTACCTAACTCTATACTAGACCAAGTTATACTTAACTATTCCTACGTGTCGGAATATCCTAACAATTGGGTGGAGGAGGACCCATGGAAATATTTTTACAACTTCTTCAGGCCCAATGAACCGGTTGGCATCACTATGGAATGGTTAGTGAAGCAGCATCCCAAAGAGCATGAGCAGCAAAGGTAAACATACCAACATGCGACAAAGGAAAGAGGAAGATTGTTGACAACATGGAGGAGGAAAGAAGCTACAAGTTATGATCAGACCCACTTATGTAGAAAGAAGCTTTGGCAATAGAGGTGAAGAGGCAACAATGTGACAAGTAGAATGAGAAAAGGAAGAGAGAAAAAAGGAGAATGGAGGAAACATAGAAGGAGTTGCATGAGTTGAAGGACCAACTCTGGAAGGAACAGGAGCTATGCAGACAAGAGAAGGAAGTGCAACAAGAATAGGTACAAAAAGGGGCACAACATGTATAGATAGATGAAACTACATCCATACAAGTAGTCGACTCATCTGAATAACTAACACCAAGCAGGAAAGGCAAACAATTGCAGGAGTAGGAATTTGCTCAAGAGATTGAACAAGCACTTGAGCAGATGGATACAGACATGGAGCAACAGGAGTTAGAGAAAGACATCGATCTCATGCCTCACCACCAAGAGGTTGACCCACCAGCTTCACTAGATCCGGAAGCGGAGCAAGTCCCAAGCGACCAAGGAGACACTGAGATCATTGGAGACAATCCAGAGGGAGAGATGCACAACATCTCATTCAGTGAGTACCAACATAGGGTTGTGCAATCTCAGAGAGTGTCGACTTTGAATGATCACACATATCCTACACAGTTTGAGGAACGAGTGATCATGTCTGACATTCGCAATCATCTAGCAACATTGGATGATGTTACCAAAGCATATGTCAAAGCCACTAGCTCGAATGTTCACTTCTTGATAGTTGAGAATGAGCTAATGGCAAAGGAGTTACAGATGGTCAAGCAGGGAGGAGAATTTTTTACAACATCCACCTGAGCAGAGTTGAAGAAGGCAATACTGGATGAAGTATTGTCCCTTAACACAATCATGCTGGTGTTGTATTCCAAGTTTAGTACCATGCATAGGGCAGTTGTCCATCTCAACAGTTGGTAGCAGCGATTTGCTAGGAGAGCACGTATCTTGTCAAATGCGTATGCTGCTGTTGATTACATGCAAACATGGACAATGAGATACAAGGGAGCCTCATTAGACTTGCCTAAGATGATGAAGCCCAGAGTGGTCGAGCTGAAGGAACACATCTAGATTCAGATCTAGAACTATGAATATCTCCCACAGCTCATCACTTGTCTACAGGCTTCCCATGCATGGGTATTCAGGAGTATGCATGTTGTTGTGTGTGCACATGCGATCCCATCTATTGGGACACTCACCTAGGAAAAGATAAAGGCATAGGTCTGATTGGAGCTTGACTCATACTTTGTCGAGTTGATGCGCATAGCCACCAACCCATACTTGGTGATCGGTGTAGACACCATGCATTAGTATGTTGCTAGTGTAGCCACACTCAAGACAATGATGCACATGTTATCAGATGAGTTGGACATAGGAGCTCGAGCAGTATACTCGGATGCTATGGAGGCAAGAGTTCGTTTCTAGAAAGATGTCACCTTAGAGTACATGGAAATCATTGTGGACTACTGAGCTTGGCATCAGTTCACTATTGTCAACCACCATGAAGATGTCAAAGAGATGGTCTTCCCACAGTTGTCTGAGTCATAGTGATGCTTTGCATGGCTTTCTCAAGCATATTTTGTCTCACATGGGTACATGTGCAGATTGTATGTAATTTCTTATCAAGTGTAAGTTCAAGTGTCGATTGTTGGATGTAACATACATAGAGTAGTTGAAGAGTCATGAGGGTAGATGAACTATCACAAAGGGGAATGTCAAGGTCCACTGCACCCTTTTCTATATATAGTCTCTCATAACTCATTGTAAAGGCTTTTTGGTCAGTGAAGCTTCCGATAGGAGTATCTTAGAGAGAGCTTGTACAATATTGTAATGAGCCTTGGCTCCTCCACTATGGAGGGCTAGTATATCTCTTTGGAGGAGTGGACGACAGTGACTATAACGTTCCGATGTTGGAACTAGTGGTCGTTCATGGTTGTATTGTATGACTATAACTTACACTTCTTAATATAACGAAGCCAACATGGTTCATGCATATGTCATATTTTATTTAAGCTATCTTGTTTACTTTAAATGATATATGTATTTGTTTCTTACACATGCATGTCTAGCTATTTTCTGTATATGTATGTATGAATCTTACTGAAATGTGTTGTTGGTTTAACCATCACTTTGGATTGCTAGCTTACTTTCCTTCCATGTTGTGATGCATCTTTGCTCATGTATTCCCTTCTTAACTACATGCTTTCATAGGTTTCCAAGGGGAGCACTCACCTCACCCTCCGTGTGTTAGAATCGCCAATGCACCTTCCTTGACTTGCTGCATATGTCACACCCTTGCTACCAACAGGGACATCTTAGTTTCGTTTGTGCGAAACCAGAGTCAAGGTGATACCATACAACCCACTGCTGGGAATCCTACACCAAACGGTCTAAGGTCTAATTGGGACTTCTTATCGGGGAGATCCCCTGACATGTTGGTGGGTCCAACACCGTCAACATTTCTGGCGCTAGAAGGGGGGCTAGATAACAAGTTGTGTCCTCTCATCATGTTTTGAACCTTTGCACATCTATCATGGATTCCGTCACACTCACCCATCCATGATTTTTTTCACATGCTGACCCTCTCAACATCACGAGTGAGTTTTTTGATCTCTTGTCCAAATTCACATATGATGGTGAAGGCGAAGTGGCCTGGCCTATGTTGTTACAAGGATTTCTTGCCATGCTTGAAGAGAAAGATGGATGTTCTGACGAACAAGGTAGCCTGCTACTTGCATACACACTTCATGAATCCCCACTACGGTGGTGTTGTAGCCTACCGAATGACAATGTGCACTCACTCGAGCTTTTTTGTGATCTAATTGAAGATACTTTACATTGTTTTGATCCAGATCATCTTGAACAAAAACTGTTACAACAAGAGAAGGCCCCGCATGAATCGCCTATGGATTTTTGGTAGCACTTCTGTAATTTCTAGTTTGAAGCTCCAAAAAGCTAGATGAAATTTCCATATCTTTGGGATATATTCAAGTACTTTCTTAACAAATCAGTCCATCCCAAGAAGAATTTTGAGCCCAAGCCTTGCTCAACATACTTCAGTGATGAAGCTGCACAATTAAAATAGATATGGTTAATGTCACGAGTGACTATCTGCCTTCTCCTCATCAAACAGATCCACCACTGTAGAGTGATGTGGGAGAACAGGCACAAACATCTATTCAACTGTCACATTCTCCCAACATCACTTTGCTTAATTTTCACTCAGATTTGGTTGTGAATCCATTGAGTCATCACATGATTTTTGTACCTCAACCTCCATCTTCACACTCAGGTGATTCTCTGGATGATAATTTCTCGTTTTCTTCCATTCTAGACTCTACTCTTGTTTTGAATAAGGATCAAGTTGTCGACGAAGTTGGTGTTGCACAACTGACATGCACTCTCATTCATGAAGAGCATAAATGGGAGCTTGAGCATCAACACTTAGCGAAGGATGACTCCCTTCTATCTAAGCCTCCTCCGTTCTTTCCTGACGTGTTTCGTGAACCTAGCATCCATGATTTTGCATGTATATCTCCGTCTATGGATGCACCCATTGTTGACCATTCGTAGGACACACTAGATGTCAGTCCATCATCCAATAACAGAGAGGATAAACTATTCATTGAAAATCCACTTGACTTTTCATCTGCTTTTTCTGGAAACATAGAGGGTGAATTTGTTTGCTTCTCATCTACCCCTCTATTTGATTCATTGGATCATGAGGATGCCGATGAAATCATTGATTTTGCTGATCATAACTGTCGTGATCTATTTTCTCCCATATTTGATCATGATGATGATTCTATCACAATTGATTTTTTGAAGCCACTTGTTTATGATGATCTATTTGTTGATGAAGTTGAAACCCCACAGACTGTCGAGGCACTTCAGCTTGAGTTGATGGTTATGTCAGGCCCTCACTATCCTCAAGTTGGTTTCACTTCTGATCAGGAAATTTTTAAAACACCAGAGGCTCTTCCTCACTCATATGTATGCATTGAAGATCAATCTCACACGCAGATCACACGTCCTCCACTTGAATTAGATGATCCCATTTCTCATGCATTGGAGGAATCTTACATTGCGAGCACACGTGCATGACACAAGTTGTCTTTGTTTCTTTCGTTTGCTTGCATGTCATAGTCAAGAGTATGCATATGCTTCACAGATGCATGTAGTGCCACACAACACCATGATAAGTCCATGGATTACATGTCATGTACTTGCACTCACTTATGTTCCATGGACACTTTTAAACTTGGAGTGTGTTTGTCTTCATTGTTATATATTTCTTGTTTATTGGTTCACACAACTGTGTTGTTAGCAAACCATGCCTTCACCAACATGGATCAACCAATGCATCAGTGGCTGCATTGGAAGTATCACTTCACGTGATCAGGCCCATGCACCATTAGCTTAGGAGTAGGAGTAGTGTTTTCTTTTGTTCGTTTTCTTGGATGCTTGTTTTATTACTTACCTCGCATGTTTGTTTGTTTGCTTTCTTGTTTTCTTAATTTCTTTGATTTCACATTTACGTCTACTTTTGCTTTGTTTTGTTTTTGTTTCTTATTTTGTGCTCATAGGTTAGTTTTGCATAGAGCTGTGTGTGACTCTTGAAACAGGCTGGGTAAAGTACAAGAGGCCTTATGCATCTATCACTACTTGGTTATCTGTCGTCTTGCCTCTGTATGAAGAATTTGTTATCTTCAGTCCATGATACACCAATGGAAAATACATACTGTTCGAAGTGAACCTTAGTGAAAACACAATCCTTACACACTAACTAGTGTCACCTACTCTAGTCAGTTGTTTTTGGGTTAGCCCTTGTCAGCTCAGTCAAGTAGAGTATGGTGAGGGGGAAAAACTTAACAAGCACGTTAGAGGTATATATAAAATACTTCTCTGAAGGAACAAACTCTTCTGCTCTCAATAAGTCGGGATCCCTCTTCCACCTATGAAATGAATAAGTGTTATGCACAGTTATGAAAATGAAAAATGAAAAAATGAAAAAGTGAAAAATTTCGAAAAAAATGAAAAATGAATAAGGCAAAAGAAGAGAAAGGTTTCCTACACAAAGAGGTGATGCAAGTAACTCCGCCAGGGTACTGACTAGACTTGCTGGCAGCAGAGCAATGCTTGTGTTCCTACGTGACTCTGTCGGGTTACTGTCAAGGCCTACTGGTAGTAGAGCGACACTAAATATGAAACTAAAACTCTAACGACTATACTACTTGTGCACCAATATACCCCTCATCCCCAATCGAAACAATTGTGTTGGCTTGGCTTGGAATGTGTGTCAATCAACTAAGAGTTTGGCAGATGCTACATCTCACAATCAAGCAAGCGTGGAAACCAAGATGAACATAGAACTAAACAATACTTCCAGAGGTGTTAGAATTGCTTTTCACAAACAAGGTCCATTCAAAGAGCTGCAGCTCTACTAGTGTGTCGCCAAGTGTTGTAGCGGCTACAACCACCCTCCAAAAGTTTGCCTTAGCTTCGTATTGGTGCCTCCTTACGAACCATCCTCAACAGCATGTCTTGCACTGTTAAGTACATGAGCTTCAATAGTTTTCTAGCAGCATGATAGTGCTCATTTAGACTAAATAGGTCTATTAGATTGAACTCTAGTTCTGACCAATTTTCTTAGAAATCACTTAGATCTAGGATCTCTGTCTCTTTAATAGAAACAAAATAATTTTACTAGCTATGCAAATTTTGTAATGAAAGCCCTTACTACTTGTATCGAAGTTTTAAAACTGACTTTACATTTTGTTTGTGCTCAATTTCAACTATATTTTCATCTCTTCTAAGCATTCTTTTCCTTTTCCTGCTTCTTTTTCCCAAATAAAAGTTTATTTTTTTGTACCTCTAACCTTGCGGTTCCTTTTTTGAATTTTTTCCTTCTTGAACTCAAATTTGATGATGGTTTCTTCTCTCTTGTTTTGCGACTTTCTTTCTTTACATTTATTTTTATTCAAATTAGAGTTGTATTGCAAGTTCACTTTAGTATTTAATGGGGGTTTTCCTTGATCCTTCACCTTCTTAAGTTTGTTGCCTAACCCATTCTCCTTTTTCCCTTCTCCTTGCATCTCAAAACCCTTCTTTCCTTTAGCAGTTAGGTTATGGATGTTGAATTTCCATGATCTTGGGTCTAGGATAGAATCTTAAGATCTCTGACGCTACCAAACCAAGAATCTCAATGATGCTACTTTGCACAACAGAATATAAACAATAGTAAATCACACATGCATAGAATATAGACAACTTTTTACAATTTTTAACCCAACTTTGTTATATTAAACAAAATATAATACAACAATCTAGGGCTCTCGTACCAGGGATAATGGCCCTCATACATCCACTAGTACAAGATACAAACCGAGGCTTGGTGTTAGTCCATCGACAACCAAGCTACCCTCAACAACATACTTTGACCATTTGGTTGATGTAGTCAACTCTTTCAGCTCCCCTCAGTCGTACCCTATACTTTTCTGGTCCTTCGGCTAGGGATCTACAACTCCTATCTCTATCAATGATCCAAGTCCATCTAGCCATTAAACCTCAGCTGTTAATCTACTCTCTAGTTGTTTCATAGTCTCTAAAGGCCACAACACATCGAGACTCTAGTTGAGTTGTTCACAGCTCCGCTTGTGAACAACTCTCAACTGCCTATTGCTGCTCCTCAGCTACTCAAGGACTTCAATCCACTATGGTCTTCCTACACTGCATTGATGAAGACCAATATAGGGCACAGAGGACTACCACCTATCACTGCAAGATATCCATCTCCCCTAATGAACACATGCTAAGAGGACTGCCCATCATTTTTTGTAGAAGTCCTTCTCCAGACACAAGTCTCAGGATCCACAACTACTCCTGGTTGATCAGACCCTTGAGCTCAACAACTACCTCTCTCGTAACTACCTTTTTCCATCAAGTTGTTGCTCACCGAGCTCCAACTTGGACATTATCACACTATCCTCTAATATACCATAAGTGCCCAATCCACATCCACACTTGTTCCACTCTCACGCTACCCTCCAATAGTCCACAACTGACCAAGTCCACAATCTAGCATTTGCACCTAGTTAGCGCATCCCCACACCTAGGAGACCCTTACACATGGTTGCCCACAGACTTCTCCACATCCACCCTTTGCTCTACCATAGAGGAGCTATTATAGAAATCTAGGATCCAAACTTCATTGTGAAACTGCCCATTGGTTAGGGCTTCTAACATGCCATGTTAGCCCTACCTCCTTGACTTCCACAGTCTGCAAGAAAATGTCCACACTAGGACACCTACATTACTCCATAGTGACACCTGCTCCTAGTTAGAGTTCCATCATGCCCAAGGAAACTCCAACAAATGGCTCCCAATAAACTATGATGTAGATTGATCCAAATACTGGTCAAAACATTGACCCAACACAAGGCAAACTTAGCTTCAGTTCTGATATGTTTTTGTTGTCCCTGGTTAGGGCGCTTGCACGTTGCAACAACCCTAAATATACCACCCAAACAATCTCGAATCAATGTGATCTAACCATGGGATCGTGCCCACCTATTGTGTTTTTGTTCTGGGCATATACCACCCCAAACAACCTTGTGTAGATGCCTTCCTATGGTGGTATGGATTGCAGCCTACCATAATTAAGCTCCAACGCCTACAACACACACAAAATAGGGTTTAACTCACCTTGTTGTTGCCATATCAGTCCTGCATTCAGCCTTTAACACCCTCGGCCTAGATGTAGCAAGGGATAATCCTCAATGCAATCAAAAAGGCTCCAAAACGGCCCTTTTGCTCCTCGTTGTTTTTCCCTAGTCTCCTGCAGCTAACCAGAGGCCTCTTCCCCTTCTACACTACCCTTTTCCTATCCTTATGTTTCACAGAATGGATGATTAAATGATCACATTTCACCTCTTATTTATACCAAACAAGAGGGCTTCTTCCAACGTCATTCTAGGGTTGTCCAACTTGTCAAGAAGCTTATTTAACTCAAGCCGATCTTGACACATATGGTGTAAACCCACTCATGACCTTCAAAAATTCATATCTCAAGTTCTAGAGCTCCGATTTGGGTGATCTTCAAAGCATTGGAATCAACATGCCAAGCCCTATCACCTCAAATTTTACCATGCTCAAATTCTTGATGGCTTTGGCCCAAATCCAGATGGGTGAAAAACCCCATGCTTGGGTTCCAAGCCCACAAGCCTACTTGTGGCACTTTACCCTCCAAATCCCGAACCCTAAGGCTTGGAGTATATCCCAAGCTACACAAAAATCAATACTCCCTCTTAGCGAGGGAGGTACCTCCAAGACTAGGAAGTCACCATCATCATCTCTGGCGACACTAGCCCATATGACATCCATTACTACAGCATACCCTATAGAATGAATCTGACAATCTCAGTAGTGCCTCTGCCTCCTCACATCTGAACCTGAAGATCCTAAGCCTCCATAAGGCTTCTCCCTTTGAGGTTAGACTCCATCTGAGCCTAAATAATCTTGACTAGCTTGGTTCCGTAAGCACTCATCCTCCTGGATTAAATACCAATCATGCAAATCCCTCCAATCTCGGATATGCAACATCACGATCCAATGAATATTCTATCTTGCCAATATCTAGTCCATCACATGAAGCCTTCTTGATCAACCTAATCTCATCCATGCCAAAGAAACCCTTGAGCTGTCCCAACCATCCATCACAAGACATATGAAGTCCATGATCTATAAACTACCACACAACATACTGAAGTGCACTAGGTTCACCACCGATCCACCAGAACTCCCAACCTATATCATGTAGTCTATCGAGACCACATCTCCATGTCCTCAATTGAACCCTCTGCTCCATGATCCAAACACCCACAAATCCCTCTGAGCTTCTTCGTTGTGCACACTTTGATTCACTGTCCCTCAAAGTAGCTCAAATACACTATTATGCCATGTTGAATTTCCACAATCTTGGGTATAGGATAAAATATTAAAATCTCTGATGTTACCAAACCAAGAATCTCAGCTATACTACTTTTCCCAACAAAATGTAAACAATAGTAAATCATGCATGCACAGAATATAGACAACTTTTTACAAATTTTAACCCAAATTCGCTATATTAAACAAAATATAATACAACAATCTAGGGCTCCCATACCAGGGATAATGGCCCTCATACATCCACTAGTACAAGATACAAATTTGGGCTTGGTGTTAGTCCATCGACAACAAATCTACCCTCAGTAAGATATTCTAACCATCTGGTTGATGTAGTCAACTCTCTCAGCTCCCCTCGGTCGTACCCTGTAACTACCCAATCCTTCAGCTCCCGATCTACAACTCTTGCCTCTATCAATGCTCCAAGTCCATCTAGCCACTAAACCTCGACTATCAATCTACTCTCTAGTTGTGCCTTAGTCCATCAAGGCCACAACACATCGAGACTCCTATCGAATTGTTCTAGCTCCACTTGTGAACAACTCTCAACTTCCCACTATTGCTCGTCAACTAGTTAGGGACTTCAACTCACTATGGTCTTCCTGCACTACATTGATGAATACCAACATAGAGCACGAAGGGCTACCGCCTATCACTGTAAGATGTCCATCTCCCACAATCAACATGGGCTAGGAGGACTACCCATCATCTGTTGTAGAAGTCCTTTTCCACACACAAGTCTCGAGCTCCACAACTACTCTTGGTTGATTAGACCCTTGAGCTCAACAACTACCTCTCTCACAACTACCTTTGTCCATCAAGGTTTTCCTCACCGGGCTCCAACTTGGACACTATCACATTGTCCTCTAGCAGGCCATAAGTGCTCAATCCACATCCACACTTGGTCCACTCTCACATTGCCCTTCAACAGTCCACAAGTGACCAAGTCCATGATGTAGCATCTACACCTAGTTAGGACATCCCCACACCTAGAATACCCTTACACACGACTGCCCATAAACTTCTCCACATCTGCCCTTTGCTCTGCAATAAAGGAGCTATTGCACAAATCTAGGCTCCAAACTTCACTATGAAACTAACCATTGGTTAGGGCTTATAACATGCCACATGAGCCCTACTTCCTTGGCTTCCACAGGCTGTAATGACTCTGTCCACACTAGGACACCTACATCACTCCATAGCAGGATCTACTCCTAGTTGGAGTTCCTTCATGCCCAAGGCAACTCCAACAAATGGTTCCCAAAAAAATGTAATATAGATTGATCCAAATACTGGTCAAAACTTTAACCCAACACGAGGCAAACTCAACTTTAGTTTTGATATATCTATGTTTTCCTTAGTTAGGGTACTTGCACACTACAACGACCCTCAATATACCACCCAAACAACCTCCAATCAATGTGGCCTAACCATGGGATTATGCCCACCTATTGTGCTATTGTTCTTGGCATATACCACCCCAAACAGCCTTGTGTAAATGCCTTCCTATGGTTGTATGGCCTGCGGACTACCACAGTTAAGCTCTAATGCCTACAACCCACACAAAACAGGGTTTAAGTCACCTTGATGCTTCCATATTAGTCTTGTGTTTAGCCTTTAACACCCTCGACCTAGCTGCAACAAGGGGCTTCAAAATAGCCCTTCCACTCCTCATTGTTTTGCCCTAGTCTCATGCGGCTAATCAGTGGGCTCTTCCCCTTCTACGCTACCCTTTTGCTATCCTTATGTTGCACAAAATGAATGATTAAATGATTGAATGATCACATATCACCTCTTATTTATAATAAACAAGAGGGATTCTTCCAACGTCATTCTAGGGCCGTTCAACTTGTCAAGAGGCTTATTTAACTCAAGCCGACCTTGACACATATGGTGTAAACCCACTCATGACCTTCAAAAATTCATATCTCAAGTTATAGAGCTCTGATTTGGGTGATATTCGAAGCATTGGAATCAACATGCCAAGCCCTATCACCTCAAATTTTCCCATGCTCAAATTATTGATGGTTTTGGCCCAAATCCCGATGGGTGCAAAACCCCATGCTTGGGTTCCAAGCCCACAAGCCTACTTGTGGCGCTTTACCCTCCAAGCCCTGAACCCTAGGGCTTGGAGTACCTCACAAGATACACAAAATTCAACAATGGAGAGGGAAATAGAAGGGTTATATGCCATATTCATGGCAAGACCGACACTAAAGGGTAACCTTTTAATAATCTAAACCATGTTTCTAGGTAAAAACATTGAATTTTAGAGGAAGCCCTATGTGAATATTCATTTCCAAAAATAATAGGACAAGACATGTGACCAACTATGGGAGGCTGCACTGTCAGGTACTTTCTTAGAAAATTTCCAATACTCTTCAAGACTGATTCATACCAAAATTGTGTTAACAAATTTAGGAGTCTGTTGTGGCCACCAACAACCCCCCTCCTTATTTAGTGTTAGCAATAACATTAAACAAGGGGGGACCCTTAGTAAAAATTCAAAAAATCCTTTTTGTATTGAACTCCTTAGAAATATATCACATCGCGAGAAGAGAGTAAAACATTTCTTTATGAGCACTATAAAAAATGCGAAAACGCGATGCGAAATCCATCGCATCGCATACATCAAGAAGCACCCATAAATGAAGATCTTGAGAATTCTCCGATGGCCGATATGCGACATCGCATATCGCAACATCGCATAAGAAACACACAATAGTTTAACATGATCTGTGATCTTGCGATGAATGCGATCTTGCGATAACTGCGATGAATGCGATCTGCGATCTCGCGATCTTGACGAAAATGCGATAACGCGATAATGAAATGCAAGTTGCAGGAACCGCCCATTGCAAATTTTTCTTGGCTCAACATTCAAGAAAAGTTGTCCATAAACCAAAAATTGGGCGCGCGCCTTAAACGAAATTAATGAACATACGCCAAAGTGTTAATGAAGGACAGTTTATGTTTTTCGAAGAGTCAGTTCACAATGGGTGGCATTATTTTATGCATTCGTAGAGCTTAGAGCTTTCACATCAATATTTATTGTTGTAACTCTTTTTCCTTTGCGTAAACTGTAGGAATGAAAAACATGAAACAACATGGAGCAATGCGCAGGAAACATTTAAGGAAAAAGGGAAAGCGTCAATGCTCGATGACAGAGAAGAGATGCCCTCATAAACGAATACCACATGCGGCGAAACCACAGGTTCCAGAGCATTACTGAATAAATGTTGATATCAATAGGCGATCCAACACTCAGGGTAAAAATCTCACAACTAACAGCATGTTTACAAAATTCTGAAAAAGCTTATGCCCGGAAAAGGAAAAGGCGCTACAGACAAAAAAATGCATCAGAAAATTGTTCAGAAATCAAAGTCCCTAACTTGCTTAGTCATTCGCAAGTCCGGAAGCCAAGATAGCAAAAGATGAAGCAATTTGAGGGAAATTTGGGATGTTACAAAGTATATATGTAGTGAAATCACCTAGCAAGAGGATGATCCCCAAAAATATCTTCTAATTTACTAAAAAATAGTGCCAGCACTTGCCATTCCTATTTTCTTTACTCAACCAAAAGCAGAAAGCAACCAACTGACTCTTCCCAAGCAAATGATGAATGCTTGCAACATCAAGGAGTAAATGCAGAAATATTTAGGAATTAGATTCGGTTTTTAGAAATAAGTTTTCTTAGAAAGAGGGTGGTCATTTAAAAAACCGTATCCTAAATTTATCTAATTAGGTTATTTAGTTAACAGTATTTAAACCCTTCTCATGCATTTAGAGAAGGGTCCATAAATTTGTCAAAAAACTTATCCTCAGAACATGCACTTTTGCACCCTTAGAGGAGGTTTTGATGAATGGAAGGATCGAGATTTATTGATGTTTGCATTTGATATCTGCTACCGATGTTGCACTTCTGTACTCTTAATAGATATTAGAACAAGGAAAGATAAATCATTGTTGCTTGAAGCTTATGAGTAGGACCAATCATAGATGGTACTTTTATCTCTTGATCATTTCTGCTTATATTCTTACAACAATATACATTTTTTAGTTGTTTATATGTTATTACATGAATGTTTGTGTTACCATTTGGCACTTTTGTACGGTGGAGCCATTTATTTATGTTTAATGTGTGAATAACTTATTATGCGATATGTTGTTCACAACTGTTTTGCCTAACTTTTTAGGCAAAGTAGTTTATCTTAATTGATTTCTATTCTTATAATTTCTGAATAATCTTTATTACCAGTTATTATTTGAAATCTCTTTAGATCGCATAATAGAAGAATTACATGCCGGGTTAGCATAGATTAGATGTGCAGTTTTCATTAGATTACAATAGCATAGAGTTTGACTAAAGTAGTTCAGATATGAACTTTAGATCAGCAACATCCAACTCTACACACACACACCCTTAGATTGGGAAACTGGTCCCATTATCCCCAGTCGGACTCACTATACCAAACGGATAAGGAGCTGTCAACCAAGGTCCGGACCGGGTGAGTATCCCCCTTGTTTTCGACCTGATTTTCGGGGCTTCAACAGAGTCAAACTCAAAATTACATAGTTTCAATTTTTTTATGAAAGGATTGAAATTTGAAATTTGTATGCCATGGTTTCAGCTGAGGTTTTCCTTCCACAATTAACATGGCCCTACTTTCAAAACAACTAGTTTGTTTTCTTGTAACTCAAAAATCATAATAGAGAAACCCCTACCATGGTATTGTATATTCATAGAGCTAAGCATTTTAAACACCAATCCAAAATAGTACTGAAATGAATTGACCAATCCAAAAATCTAGAGCTCTGGACAGCTAGAAGCTTCTAAACCTGCAGATATGATATGTGCACAAAAGACAACAATGAGAGGACACTCACATAACAAGAAAATGCAAGAGAAGAATTATTGCAACTATACACATTTTACCAGTGCATTTTGACTCATTCAAGACTCTTTTGTTGAGTCTTGTGGAGTCTTATCTAGCCCCCACACTCACTAAAAAACTCACCAACAAGCTCACCACTTTCTATACTCACCATAAAATTTCCATGCTCATTGAGACGCGCCATATTTTTGGGCACTGAATTTATTGTATTTTGAGGTTCATTTGTATTTGTTGAGTCTTTCCCAAGTCACTGAGTCATGTCAAGTCATTGAGTTTTTTTGAGTCCTAGGCTAGTTGAGCCTTTGTCAAGTTTGAGTGTGACAAAATTGCATTGTTGTTAGGGTTCCACAGCCACCTTAATTTCCATAGTTAGTGGAATAGATTGTTAATGTATTGATAGCCATCTTTATTAAATAAGGCTCTACACAGTAGTATAGTGTGAAATCAATAAATGTAAGTGAACTTGTTAAAGAAGTTCCATTAGTTAGTGATTGAGGCCTCATTAATGGAAATCCATTAGGTGGTTAAATGTTTCGTCAATTAGAAACTATATATATAGTAGTAGAAGCTATGTAATGGGTTATCAAGTGAATATTGTAGTATTTGGAGCTCCTCATGTTGAATATTTCCCCCTAGAAAAGGCAAGTGAACATTGCATTTAGTTTGGAATATCAATAAACGATTGCTTAAAGTGTTATTTTCCAATTTTAGTTCTATTATTTTCTTTCCACAGTTGCATTCCATGTATCTTATTTAATTTCTTACTGAATTTATATTATGCCCAAAGAAATATCACAGCCACCCATTTAGAAATTGCCATTCTCTTGAAAGCTCATGTATAATTCCAAGAAATCCATGGTGATAGGTCCTAGTGTTCTTACCCATTCGTCACCCAAAAAAATATCATAGACACCCATTTCAATGGCAAACATGTGGCTTCCTTGTGAGGGAAGAAATAATGGTTTCCATTTGCTAATTTAGGGAACAATTCCTTGCAAGCAAGGAGGAAGAGGTGAGCATAATACTAAGTGAAAAGTGGCAAGTGGGAATGTATCAGTGTATTTGTAAACATCTAATTGTAACTCCTGTGTTTAGGAGACAAACAACCACCAATGACCCTATTGATT
The DNA here is from genome assembly GCA_000404065.3 of Pinus taeda. Classification (NCBI taxonomy): domain Eukaryota; kingdom Viridiplantae; phylum Streptophyta; class Pinopsida; order Pinales; family Pinaceae; genus Pinus; species Pinus taeda. The sequence goes on from APFE031652323.1 coordinate 20,045, forward strand.
TCTCCATCAATTATTCCATTAATTGACTTCATTATATTTTGGATTTTATGTACTACGATATATCTGCATTTGTGGCATTCCTCTCTTGTAGTCTTCCTTTCATTTTTTAAATGCCACCTATATTACTTCAAGGAAAAGGAGCAAGTAGTTACACTTGTTATCATCATCTTATTTTCGTAAGTCTTCTCATCTTTGTTTGTAATAACATATACAATATTGGGAAAAATCTTTCCATCTTCTAGCAACAGTCTCATCTATTGTCAAGTGATTAGCACAAGCTAATGTGCATCTTTTACCCATCCAAGATAATGTGTGTTGGGATGAGTTGAGGTTGGTAACTTGAGTTCCTTTTCCAATTGAAGCAAGAGAAGGTTATTTCGGTTGCCATTATCAATTACCATATATGCTAGTTTGTGCTTGATTTGACAGTTCTATGTACAAAGAGCTTCCTTTTTGCTGGTAAGGCTATCTTTAGGCATTAGCATCAAGTTCGGATCAATGTAGCTAGGATTGTTGACATCAAACTCTAAGTCTCCAACCTCTCAATAATGCTTAGAAAGGAAGTATTTTTCGTTTCATAGCTCTTTGACCTAAATGTTTGACATTCCTCATCAGAATTGGTAAGCTTCCTATGATAGGTGCCACATATCTTCTTCCCACAGTGGGTGGAGGATACAGAATTGGTTTCTCCTTTGTTCTACCCAATATTGTAGGGCTGAGTAATTAGTATAAAGAAAATTATTACAAAATTCCCTTCATCTAAAAGAATTGAATGGCCTTATGTAACTTGGCTTCGATATTGGAACCAATTTGAAATTTTGCATAAAATGCTTCGAGGAAATAGACTAAGCTCTAACCTATTTCTAATACTAGTGAACAACCCACAAAATAATTTGGTGTAGAGGTTATATTTTGGGCCCTTTGAGACTCTACCTTGAGTTGGGAGAGAGATCCATATCTGGCTCTCCATTCCTTTCCTGTAAAGATCTGGTCTCCTTGGGTCATTCTGGTCGAAGGAAATATTGAGACTTTGAGGCCACTATTTTTCTTCATTTTGCCATTATCTCCATTTATTCACTCCCTACTTTATAGGTTCCCTTTAATTCTCCCCTTGAAGGCATAGAATAATGAATCAATCTAGGAGGAAATCTAATGGCAGTACATTCTAATCACCTAGTTTTCTCTCTGACAATGTCTTAGATCTAAGCTAGAATTTTATGCTAAGAATTTTTTGTAACTTAAAAGTCAATTGTTTTTCCAACTACATATGAAGGCACTAATCCCATGGACTCAACATTACCATCATCAACTAAGATCATGCTACCACCATTTACGTGTCAAGATATGTGTCATTAGATTCCCTAAGAGGACAAGATTTGTCGACACTCCTCCTTCTAGGACATGGAGACTAAAGAGCACTTCATGTTTCAAGTGCCCCATAAAATACAAGATACTAGGGAGATTGCATTGCTTCTATAGAGACTCTAGCAAGTCCCCTTGCGACCCTTTTTTTAAACCAAAACCATATATGCTTACCCCAATAATGAAAGTTGTAGTTACTAATAGACAATGTGCCCTACAGAGACCTTCAAGGACTATTTGGTTGACAACTCCACCTCTCAAACATCAAAGGAACGAAGAGACTAAATACATGGTGTTACTAGCATGGACAATGACAGATTATTGAAACAAAGGCCATCAACATGAGATGTCATGAAACCACTTCATCCCATTGGTCTTCACATATGGCATAAAGGGACTACCACTCACCCTTGTTCTTAGCATAGAGGTCATGGACAGATTCCTGCTGAAACCTCCTTTAGGGATTTAGGAGGCTTGGATAGCACCATAGCACACTTGAAGCTTGAAGTGTGGTGGTTACTCTTGTAAAAAAATTTCATGACAGTCTTGATGTGGATGAGAACTGTAGCTCATCTGAGTTTGAGTCATCACTTTCTTCAAAGTGTCACTACCCTAGGAAAGTTGTGGATGACATGACAACAGTTATATATGACAACCATAAGTGAATGCATAATACGATAGTGGTGAATTATTTCTAAGCTCATGGTACAATTAAAAGTCTTTTGAATACTTTTGAAGCAACACCAGGTCATTCTCTGTGGACAGTACCATTTATGTCACAACAAGGAATGGAGATAGAAAATGACAAGCTAGAGCATGTACCTTGGTTGTTAGAGGCATTACAAAGCTATTGCAGGCTTTTGGAGTACCTTGTGAATTCTTCTTCACTGTTAACTGTGCCCTATGCATCATAGTTAGTGCAACCATTTGTTGGAGGCTCTATCACTGTTCCAAGGGATCCAAAGTCTTGATGTGGATGAGAACTATAGCTCATCTGCATTTGGGTCATCACTTTCTTCAAAGTGTCACTACCCTAGGAAATTTGTGGATGACATGACAACAGTTATATATGACAACCATGAGCGAATGTGCAATACAACAGTGGTGAATTCTTTCTATGCTCATGTTACAATTAAAAGTCTTTTGACTACTTTTGAAGCAATAACAAGTCATTCTCTATGGATAGTACCATTCATGTCACAGCAAGAAATGGGAACATAAAATTACAAGCTAGAGCATGTACATTGGTTATAGGCATTACAAAGCAATTGTAGGCTTTTGGAGTACCTTGTGAATTCTTCTTCGCTGTTAATTGTGCTCTCTGCATCATAGTTAGTGCAACCATTTGTTGGAGGCTCTGTCACTGCTCAAAGTTTTTCTACCTATTTGGAGCAATCCAATGTTTTGTTGCTATATTCCATATTTGATTACCATTGTTGTTTCCATTATTACCCATGTATACATTGCCATAGGTGATGTTTAATGAGCAGAAATAGTATTCATGGAAGCACAGTTCAATGATTTAGACGTCATCCACCTAATGAGGCTTCCATTTCTATGATGGTTGAAATGGGATTTCCAAGGTCCAGGGTAGAGGAAGCATTGAGGCATGTTGAAATAAATAGTGTTGAACTGGCTATGGAGTGGCTCTTTAGTCATCCCAAGGAGCCAACACAAGAAGGTGACGAACTTGTGCAAACTTTTTCCTTGTCACTGGGTAATTTTGAGGTTCCCAAAGACAATGCCAATGAAAAAGGAAGAGATGTTTCTTATGAAGAGAAGCCTCCAGAAAATCCTCCCATTGAGGATATCTTAACTACATGTATGAATCTGTTGCAAAGTACAGATGTGATTTCTTTTTCCATGACTAATTTGATTGTGACTTTTTGTGACTAAAACAAATGCCAATACCTTCTGAGAGTTGTTTCCCTTCTTATTCAACAACTAAAGCTTTGTAAGGTGGATGGATCTGGAAAAGGAACTAGTCCATTATCAACTATTTCTCATATTTTAGCATTAGTTTTGAGTGAAGACGAAAATACTAGAGATATAGGATCCATGAATGGACTTGTTGGTATTCATTGGACTTATTGAAAATTTTTATGCCAAATAACCTGACAAGGGAAAAAGTTACAGTTCCCAAGTGGGTGACTGCGTTATTTCTCATACTTGACCATATGTTGCAATACAAACTTTAGGTGACTATAGATGCCCAGAACACTGGTTCTATGGGAGGAACTTCACTTGTCTCTAATTCTGAAGATACAACTTTAGCTAGTGCAAGTGTTGTAGGTAATAGTAAAAAGTCTTCCTTGGATGACAACATTAAAGGCAATAGTCCATTCATGAAGATTTTGGGGAAGCCTTTGGGATACATGACAACAGATGAACAATATAGTATTGATTATATCTTGCAAATATTTGCAACTACACCTTCCAACAGTTACAATTCAGGTGGTTCTTCAATTGTGTGTGACTTACAAAGTCACATTCCATGGAATTGCAGTTTCTTGACAGGGGTGGATTGTCTTCACATTGCTCTTCAAGATTTCAGCTTTGCTCCAAAACTCCAAATGCTCACAAATGCTATGTGAGAAAGGTGTGAGACAAATAGAGGGGTGGGAGATCTCTTTATAGCAATTTTCTCAGTTTAATGCTTTTCTTTTTTGAGTTTTTTAATTTAATACTGAATTTTTCTTGGATTCTGTATGGGATCATGATGCATCTTCTTAGCTAAGTTGGGCTTATTTGGTACCAAATCGGCCCATTGAGCCAAGTTAGACTAAGTTATAGAGCACTAGTGTTGGGCCCTTATCCATTGTCTTGTCAAATTCAAAATAGGGATATATTTTAGATGATTTGCATTTGTAATTTAAAGAGGCACATATTTGAATTTTGAAGAGAAAAAGATTAAAAATGGGGATAGATTTCAGAGCAAATACATTTGCAATTTAAAGAGAGGGAAAACATGTCTAGAAATGAAAATAATGGGCACTGGGCACAAGAATTTGGTCCACAACTCCTCCAAGCTTCAAGATACATTATAGCCTTTTGATTAAGCTACCTAAATCCATTGCAAACAACATCAAACGAATGCCAAACTAGCACCAATATCAAGCTAGGTTGATTCCGTGTGACAGGTTATCATTTCTTTGGCATGCTATTATAGATCTATGGTCAAAAAGGGGTTATTCTTCTTGTTTCTTGAAAATTCTGCATTGGGAATGATGTGAGACAAGTCCTTTTCTATATGCTTATTTTTCGTAGCAACTTTTTGTCCATTACCCTGCTCCTCCAATTTTCCAAGATTATGAACTACGTTGTATTTGTGCCACTTATTGAAACCTTGTGCTATACATTGACACTGACCTTTTTGCATTTGGTTCCTGTTCTTTCAACAAAATCTTCTTGAATGCTTATCTTTAGTGAATTTATATCCGTAAATTTTTTGGCCTAAACATATCTTTGAATCTATAATAAATAAAGCTTGTCAATATTTTCTTTTCAATTATTAAGTTATATGTCTCATGTTTTATAAATGTTAAATTTAATATATTTTATATTGAAAAAATTATATGTATGTTTTTATATAGATATATTTGAATTTAATGGTGAATTTTATTTAATTTTTGTATGGGGTGATTTTTTTTTGAATTTGATGTTCAAACATGAACACAAACCAGGTAACTATGATTTTGGGGAGATGTACAAGGTGAAGTGTGCTATTGATGATAGTGTTGACCACCCTTCCAAATCTCTTCTCTGCTAGAGATTTATGAGTCAAGCTTGTGGTATCATGGGTTTAGTGCGATAGAATTAAACCTTAGTCGAAAGAGGCTTCAATCTACCTAGCCACTTTAATTTTAGACACTTTGACTTTACCAAAAAACCATTTTGGATCGCTTAACCTGAGTAATTAGTGATCTTCTCATTCTATACATGCAAACCTTGAATATGGGGTGTAACTCTTACAACAACCTTAGGATTTCACCATTGTCTAATGCATATTAATTTATGGAATCTGTTTGATCAAACATCATTTATATGAAAATCTTGGTTGAGTATCATCCTTAGGATTTCACCATTTTCTGATGCATGGTATTGGGTGGAATCCCTCTGATCAAACATCATGTATATGCAGGTCCTAGTTGAGTTTTATTCCTATGTCTCCAATGGATTATGGAAAGGCAAGCAGGAGCCTAATGGCATGAATTCCACTGTCTTTCTATGGCATAAGGTTTGGAGTGTGGTTTACAACATTCCCTTGTGTGGATACATTGACATGATTGTTCTTGATTGTTTCAACAATATGAGAAATAAACCAATATCCATAATTAAAGGCAAACAATATCATTTGGACAACAATGAAGCTTTCAAGACCTTGCCAAATTTTTAAAATACAACACCCTAGAGTCAAGGTAATGATAATGTGGATTCCTTTCAAAGATTGTTCTTTCAGAACGCTTATCTATATACGAATCTATGCATTTATGTTATTTTAATACTAACAAAAAGATATAATGCTTAGAATATCCATGAGATTTAAGCAGATATGTGTTATGCAATATTTGATTGGCTTCAAGGAACTGCACAACAAACATATTGATCAAGACAAACAAACAATGGTTTAGAAGTTGGAATTGGTATTGAAACTGAAGGGTTAGACTGGACTAGAACCATCTAATACACCGGTGACTCTAATAATTTATGAAGGATTTAGGCTATGTGATTCTCTTAGAGCCCATCAATAGTCATTTATTGGAGTTTGAGCCCATATGCATCAACAAGGGCATTATGTTCCCTTTCATTGTTCAATTTGATAAATGCTTGTAGGCAGCAAACCATGTGTACCAAGTTTGAATTTATAGGGATTATCTGGTAGCCAACTGTTGGGCTCAACCCCCACAAGTGGTTTTCAAAAACAGCTTTAGTATACCCTCAGAATTCATGGTAAGCTGACAAGTGGCATAGTGGTTTGATATCTGAAATACGTGGATGACATGATAAACATAATAGTGTAGCTTTGAGGTTATGCATGGCTATTCATGCTAATTAGTATGGTTGTCCAAAGTGTTTGTAGCAGAATTTGCAACAACAACTTCACAAATTATTGGATCTTAGCTTTTCAAAAATTTGGCAAATCTGTGTCCAAATCCCTATTTGTATCTCGCTGAACTTAGGTTGTAATTTATGTTTGCATCATGTCACCATCTATCTATACATTCCCAAGCAACTTCCTCCATTTGTTATCAATGGTGGGCTAAGAACGAAGGGTGTTGTTGCCTATTGGATACAAAGATTGAGTCAAATATTTGCATGTTAGGATTGTGTTGTTTGTGCCATAATCACCCTCATGTTTGGAATGGATTTGTTGGGTTGTGTTATATTCTTTCCACGACTAACCTACGTAGTGAACTGGGGGTTAAAGGGGGGGCAGAGCCCTGGGAAAAATTTTTTTTGGACCCTATATTAGGTTAGACGAACCTAACTATGGTTTTCTGTCCATGGTTTTGGACGCGATGGTTTTTTGGTCCATGGTATTGGATGCTTCGGCATGTATAAATATGTATTGTAACATTGAAAGGAAATAATGAAAAATCAAGCTGGTAGTCCCGATTTTGGGATCCAGGGGAAAATCTTTGTGCATATGTGTTTTATGTGTTTTTCTCTTGCATTGTTTATTTTCTTTGTTTTAGAATTCGTATGCAGGTAATTTCTGTACAGGGTTAAAACCTACATTTGGTATCAGAGTTGTTTTGGCTTCAAGGGGACGCATTTGTTGCTGAGGGGTTTCGCTCGGGGCTGTGGTAGACCCTGTTCAGTGGGAGATCTATGAGGTCGATTCTGGTGGTGAAAGAAGATGGCGAGCAGCAGAAAGATAGATATTGAGAAGTTCAATGGTCAGAGTTTCGAGTTGTGGAAACTCAAGATGGAGGATCTGTTGGTGGATAAAGATCAGTGGATCGTGGTAGATTCGGGTACTAAACCAACGGGAGTGACCGATGAAGAATGGAAGAAGTTGGATCGGAAGGCAAAGAGCACAATACGATTTTGTGTCTCAGATTCAAGATTGTTGAATGTATCAGGGGAAGCTACAGTGAAGGATTTGTGGGACAAGTTAGGGACTTTGTACCAATCTAAGTCTCTGGTGAATAAACTATTCCGGCGGAAAAAACTGTATAACCTAAGGATGAAAGATGGAGACTCGGTGATAGAGTATCTGAATGCGTTTAATACTGTGGTAAGTCAATTATTATCTGTTGATATTAAAATTTCAGATGAAGATAAGTGCATCAGTTTGTTGTGTTCTTTACCAGATTCGTGGGATAGTCTGGTTATT
>APFE031652323.1:34082-50799 GCA_000404065.3 Pinus taeda
TTGGGTTGTGTTATATTCTTTCCATGACTAACCTACATAGTGAACCAGGGGGTTAGAGGGGGGGCGGAGCCCCCCCTTAGTTGTGCTGATTGCGAAGTGGGGGGGTGGCAGCCCCCCCTGTTCAGGGGGTTTGAGGGGGGTGGGTAGCCCCCCTCTACGGGGTTCGGTGCAGCGCCTCGAGAATTTCTTTTTTTGGACCCTATATTAGGTTGGGCAAACCTACCTATGGTTTTCGGTCCATGGTTTTGGACGTGATGGTTTTTTAGTCCATGGTATTGAATGCTTCAGCATGTATAAATATGTATTGTAACACTGAAAGGAAATAATGAAAAATCAAGCTAGTAGTCCCAGTTTTGGTATCCAAGGGAAAATCTCTGTGCATATGTGTTTTATGTGTTTTGCTCTCGCATTGTTTATTTCTTTGTTTTAGAATTCGTATGTAGGTAATTTCTATACAGGGTTAAAACCTACAGGATTGGGATTCTAAAGGTATCCCTAGCAAGATGAGTAGTGGAGTCTTCAGAACTATGGGTTTCGTTATCATTTTCACTTCCATTCCTTCCTATTTCTTCTTGCATATATTTTGCCTTGTATTATAGCTTTCAATTTAGTGTGCATGTCAGATTATAATTTGGCTGATTTTTTAGATAAATATTGAATTTTCACTAGTATAGTTTCTAGGTGTTGTTTCGACTGTGAGTCTATGTATAACCACTGCCCCACCAATTTCCATGGGACAATAGTTTCATAAAATGTCATCCCCAACTATTTGGAAATGGTTCCATGTAGGATCCTTTTTATGTTTGGGAGCCATGGCATTTTTTCTACCACATAAATAATTTGCAAATAAAGCCTTACATTTAATTTCTAGATATTTTTAACAAACTCTCTTAAGAGAAATAGTGTTTGAAGAATATTTGTAAATACCTTTACAAGTTCCAAGTTTTCACTCTGAATCAATTCTAGGAGCATATCTAAATCGATTGCAGAAACTTATTGAATCAACATCTGGAATCGGCAAAAGAGCAGCTCCAAAAACAAGTGTTGCAAACATTGTGATTATCATGGTCATGGTATTATTGCAATGTCACCAATTTTATCCCAAAACGATATTATCGCTGATAAACTGTGCAGTGTTTCCATTCTCAAAATTAGCATGACAATATTGTAAATATCTCGATATTATCATGAGATGCATGAAATTATTTTCCCTACTCATCAATAGAGGGGCATAAATTCAATTATTTGTGTCTTTGAATAATTTCATATTTTTTAAATTTGCCTATATTTTGTGATATTTTCCTGATGTTGTCAATATTTTCTTTTCCTGATTCTTGGTGATATTTTTGCTGACATGATGTTTACAACATTACCAAAAACACAAGAAGCACCCAAATTAAATCTTCAAATTAATGCTCCAAGTCTTAATCCAAATAATGTTTAGTAATAGATCCAAAAAACTCCCCAATCAAATCTTGAGTGCTCCAAATCATCAGATGAAACTCTCTGAATCAGATTGAGAAGCACTATGAATAAACACAAGAACATTATTGAATCAACACTCTTTGCGGCTCAAATGATCAATGAGAAGGTTGTGAAGCAAATATAGGGGGAATGATTACATAGATGGGAAATGAGGTTTATGGCAGTTTTAGGATTTTTGTAGGTTTAGATTTCCCTTTTCTAGGGTTGGGGATGTAATGGTACAAAATTGGTCAAATTGTCCAGTTTTATCAGTTTTTTCCTGAATTGGAAGTTTTGTGAAAAACTAATCAATTCTAGTTTCATGGGTGGGTTTTGACTAGAATGCTCAAAGCAGTACTAGAACTAGTTGCTACTAGTTTGGATTGTCCATTTTCAAATTTCAGCAACACTGAGCTAAACATGGATCTAAAGATGTTAACTACAAGTTGATGAAAAAATGGTTGACATTATCCTTTGCTATTCTTGTGCCCCCACCCCAAAGAAAAACAAAATGAAAATATCATACCCACTGTTCTGGTTTTTTGGGGACTAAGGAAATGTCCCTTTGTGCAATGGATTTCATTGGGGATGAAGGGGCTTGTTGGCCATACCTGAGACATTCCTGGAAAATTTCAGGGACGTTCTTGTATATAATTTCTCTTATATAGGGCAGGTCTTGTATATAATTGCTCATATCAAAATTATTTTGTTGCATACGAAGGAATCTGTACATGCTGTGAAAATTTCTGACTTAAAGCATATGATTGTTATCCTAGTTTACTCTGTTGCTTCTCACAAATAGTTTGTATTGCTTTGTGAAAATCCTTCTGCTTTTTGAATGAACTTGTTCCTCTTGTTTGTAAATCTATGAGTCAAAGATGATCATTCTATCATATTTTAGTATGTTATTCCTTGCAATTAGTTTATAGTGCCTTGGCATCCTTATTTTCCACATGCTAAGCATCCTTATTTTATTTATTTTATTAGCTTGCTTCTTAGTGACTTAAGAGACTTTTTTATAACAACATCACTGCCAATATCCTCTATCCTTTTGGAGCATACATGTGTTTACCATTTAGCCACCTATTCATGATTTTTTTTGAGTTGAGTCTCATAGCAGTTCAAAATCTGATCAAAAAATCATTAAGGAAATAACCTATAAGACATATAGAAAAGAAGCTTGTAATTGTTTCTTCATTCCCTAAGGAGACTTTTTTGTTCCCTTTTTTAAAGTTGAATTTTTGCTTGGACAATGAAACCATCATAGTTGAGAGTTTCCACTTTCCAACATATCCAAAGAGGTTTTCAATACCTTTGTAGATCAAAGAGGGTATGTCTAGATCACCATATATAAAATTCTATAAATTTTACATATGGTGATATAGACATGCCCTATTTGATCTGAAAACCTCTTTGCATATTGCATAAAGACAAAAAATTACAAATGGTTGAAACAATTAATACTAGATGGGGGTTAGAACACATGCAAACTAGAAGCAGACCATAACCAAGACGAGAAAGTGAGCATATTTTTCATGACTAACTAGACTAACCGACACAACATATGAAATATCATAGTTGAGAAGATTCTATTTTAATCATTCAGTAGAATTTGATGGTCCTCTAACCCCATGTCCCATGGTCAGTGAACCACACTTTAGTCAATAGTTAGGTTTAATGTTTTGAATTTTCAACAATGAGCTTCCTTCAATGTTGTGGGCCTTATGATTGAGGCTACATTTGTTACCTATGTAAGGTAGCAACCAATTTCAAATGTATTTATACAGACTTAATCAAAGAACTATAAGAGTTTCTCATTGGGATACATTTTGCAATCACTTGCATGATTTGGTGTCTTCAAAACTTGTTCTTGTATGCATGTATGTATTATGTTTTTAAAAAAATTTCAGTTCTCTGTTAGTAGTATTTTCTTCTCACATATGTAACAAAATGGTACCACAAAGTATTCCATCTATATCGATAATTATGTTGGTATATGAACATATTTCTGCAACTACATTCCTATTGGGTTTGAATGAAAATTGCATGTGGTAGCCACCACAAAGTGGATTGCCTCGTGAGATCCAAATGAAAAGTAATTGATATTAGTGATTGTGCATGTGTTGATTTTATGGAAATATATAATTGTTCCAGCTTTTAAATGGGATCCAACCAAGGGTCTATAAAATATTTTGTTTTCTGACTCTCAAAAGTTCCATTTTTTTTGGATTTCATGTTAATGCTAGGATTAAGTTTTTGCATGCTAACAACCTATGTCCTTAGGACATAACCATTTTTCCCCTTAACCATATTAAATTGGTATTTTTTGTGTCAATTTGGATAATTTTAACAAATACAGTTTACTGCGTGTAGATTTTAGATATTTTTTTGTAAAGTTTTGCATTAATTATTCATACACGTGATTCTATATTAGAAAAAATGCAATTTTGATATTAGGTACAAAGTGAGATGGGTTGTATAAAAGCCTTGGCTTTTGACATTACAACTTCTCGTGATGTCTTTGTGTTGGGTCTTGTAACAACTACATGTTTCGTGAAAAGTGAGTTGATGTGTCTATTTTGATTGTTGATAAATCCATTTTTTTTGTATAATTCATTTACTTATGGTTAGTATTCTTGGAACAATGATAGGTGGTGGATTTAAACATGTTTTGGTTTTTGGAGTAGATGCTCTTTCTAGATATTTTGATTGGACAGATCAGAGCTCCTGTGTCCTTTTCGGGGATGGAGCTGGTGTTGTGCTGTTACAAGTAGACATCCCTTTTTAGCCTTGCAAATTAAATTACCTTTACAAAGGTCTCACTGCTTTGACTACGATAGCTCCCATATTTATTAATTGCTTTCTGTTGTTAAACATGATTTTATACCTTTCTCTTATATGTAAACTAAAAATTTCTTAAGTATTTGGCATATCCTTTCAAGTGTTGGTATTCTTACCTTATTGTCGCTATAATCTTACACACTGGAATACATAATTAGATGCTATATTGATTAGCTCATTGTGGTTGTCACAATAATTGTTAGGGCTGAAACATCAACCATTTTGAAATAATGGCTACTTTCATAGCCTACACAACTTGCATGATGACAAACTTATAGTTTTCAAAGCTCTTTTCTAAATCTATTTTCTTGAGCAAATTTGTCTTTTTACTTTAGGGTCTATAGATTGCTACTGTGTGACATATGCTATGTCAAAACGGCTCCGGAAGTTCAGGACCCGAAAAACTGCTAAAAATAGTAAATTGTGCTACATTTACGGAAACTGAAAATGCTGAAAGAGACAATGATGGGGGTCCAGATGGACTTGGCAGGTGGCCACCAATATCCACCTGGATCATTTTGGTAGGGGATTTTGTGTATGTTGATATTGTGTTGTTCCTTTGGTTTCTGTCAGGTAACAATGGTTAATAAGGAATGTGTTCTTGAGCAACAGACAAAAATTTTGTTCTACTATTGATAGGAAACTCCATGGTTTTCAAGCATGGCAACAAAAACACAGATGTCAGTGGGATATCCAAAGTTCGTGTTGGATGATTTAATACTAGTGATGATTTTGATTCCTTTTTAGATAAAGAATGTTACGAGTCAAATTCAAATAAACAGAAGTAGCTCAAAAATGAAGGTGAAGCTATTTCTTTCTGTCCAAGTAAATTTCTTTTATTTGTTGGTTGTTGTCATGTTTTGAGTGTGAACTTGTGAAATTCCAAATTGCATGTTGGTTTATGTAAAAGGGGATTATATATATAATATATATAATAATATATATATAATTCTTTTATCATACGTCATTCATGGTTTCCAGAGATCTGTGTTACATTTGCACAAATGTTTAGATATCATTTAGATCTAAAACCAAACAACAACACCATTGAGATTTTTCTGTCACTCAACTTATAACATATTGCATCTATCTTCATCAATGTTCTTCTTCCATATTCTATTCACTTATGACATTTCCTTTGCAATATTTGGTGCATTTGCTAGTTATAGGTCATTTATAGATTATAAATGTATTCAGAGTTTCACTTCTAATTGAGTATTCAACTGAACATATTGATTCTCTTATACATAATTTTTTTTTTCTCTCCACCAACTTTTCATAACTTCCATAACCATTAGGTAGGGACTTGCAACTTCAATGTTGCTTTGCTTGTTTACTAAAATATTGTTGAGACTTCAATTTATTGAAAGTTGTAGAATTTACAATTTATGAAGTTCCAAGGTCTAATTTTTAAAAGTCTAATTCTTTAAAGGGTGCTATCTCAATGGAAGAGCACCTGCTTCACAAGCAAGAGGTTTTTGGTTTGATTCCATCATGTCCTGACATCTATATGGAATAACGACGATCAATTTTTGGTGACGGAGGCTCTTTTGACCATCACCAATGAGCTTTGGTGACATTTTTCAACCCTCACCAAAATATGAAATGGTGACGGTTGAAAAATTCCACCATATATACACATCAATAGTGATGGCCCTCAAAGGTCTGTAACCATAAATCGTTGTTGTTGATATAAAATGGTGATGGTCATTGTCTGTCATTATAGTCATTATTCGTGATGGACCTTGAATGTCACCACAACACCTATACTTCTGGCAATGCAGCTTTTGATGATGGTCAACGAACATCACCATATATATGCACTAATAGTGACGGCCATGGAAGATCCATCACAATAAATCGTTGTTGTTCATATGAAATGGTGACGGTCACTATCCGTCATTATAATCAATATTTGTGACGGACCTTGAATGTCACCATAACACCTATACTTTTGGTGATGCCACATTTGGTGACGTTCAATTTTTTATGACGGAGGCTATGGTCTGTCACCATTGCTCATATGAAATGGTGATGGTCACTATCTGTCATTATAAATCATTATTGGTGACAGACTTTGAATGCCACTACAACACCTATACTTTTGGCAACGCCGCTTTTGGTGACGTTCAGTTTTTGGTGACAGAGGCTATGGTTTGTCACCATTGCTTATATGAAATAGTGACAGTTACTATTCATCATTATAAATCATTATTGGTGATGGAATTTGAATGTCACTACAACACCTATACTTTTGGCAATGCCACCTTTGGTGACTTTCAGTTTTTGGTGACGAAAGCTCTTTTGACCGTCACTAATGAGCTTATGGTGACATTTTTTGCCCCTCATAAATGTCCTTTTTTCTTGTAGTGGTTTGTATTTTCTACTACTTTCCTGTAATCTTCCTTTGACATCTTCTTGTAGTCTCTGCATTTGCTCTGCAAACTCTTCAACTTTTGCACTTCTTGTCTCCTATTTACCCAAATTTTTGAGTTCATACACACCTCTTGGATTCATTCCAAAAACAATCTGAAATGGACTCATTCCAGTACTTTGATTTGGAGTGTCATTATAAGCAAACTCAGCCTGAGCTAGTGCTAAATCTCACCACTTAGGATTTTGATACACTAAACTTCTCAATATGATCCCCAAGATTCTGTTTACCACTTCGATCTGTCCATCTGTTTGAGGATGGTATGTTGAACTGAAACTGAGGTTAGCACCTAGTTTCTTCTAAAGATTTCTCCAGAAATTCCCTACAAACTTTGTATCTCTATCAGAGACAATACTTACAGGCAATCCATGTAATATTACAATTTCTCACAAAAATAGATTAGCCATATGTGTTGCATCACTAGTCTTATTACATGCAATGAAATGTGCCATATTAGAAAATATATCTACCGCAACACAAATGGAATCATTCCCCCTTTGAGTTTTAGGTAACCCTAAAACAAAATCCATGCTAACTGCATCCCATGGTCGATTTGGTATTGGAAATGGCTGGTACAATCCTGTATTTTGGCTTCTCCCTTTAGCATGATGACATATCTTGCACTTCTCAGCAAATCTCTTCGCAACAGTTTGCATCTTTTGCCAATAGTAAAAAGTATTTACCTAAGCAAAGGTTTTGTCTTGTCCAAAGTGACCAGATAATCCTCCACTGTGTTTCTCCTTTATCATGTTTTCCCTCATAGAAAATTTGGGAATACACAACTTGTTGCATCTAAAAAATAAACCTCCTTGGATAAGATAATCTAACCACTGAATTCTATTATGAACTACTAGATTTTGTATTTCTATATAAATATCATTGAAATCTGCATCGTCTTTATACATTTTAACCATTTCTTCAAATCCTACAACACCAACTTTTAATTCTTGCACAATGAAATTTACCCTGCTTAAAGCATCAACAACTTTGTTCAACTTACCACTAGTGTGTTTTATCACAAAAGTAAAGCTCTAGAAAAACTCTACCCCCTTGGCATGTTTTTGGTTCAATTTTGGTTGGTTGTTTATGAATTGTAATGCATGATTATTAGAATACAATATAAACTCATTTGGTAGCAAATAATGTCTCCATTTTTTTAAGGATTGTACAATAGCATAAAATTATTTATCATAAGAAGAATACTTCTTCTTAGTTTCATTTAATTTCTCACTGAATTATGCTATTGGTCTCTGTTCCTAACTCAAAACTGCTCCAATTGCAACTCCACTAGCATCTGTTTCAACTTGAAATACTTTTTCAAAATCAAGTAAAACTAAAACTACTTTCTCTGTGATTTTCCTCTTCAGCAACTTTAAATTCCTGTCTGCTGCTTCTATCCACTTGAATGGTTGATTAGTCTCCTTGATTGTTTCAAGAATTGGTGTAGAAATCTAACTAGAACATCTGATAAATTTCCTATAAAAACTTGCAAGACCATGAAAACTTCTTACCTCAAATATATTCCTTGGAATAGGTCAGTTCCAAATTGCTTGGACTTTCTCTAGATCCATTTTCAACCCTTCTTTAGAAACTACAAATCCCAATTAAATTAATTCTTCTTTCATGAAACTACATTTCTTCAAATTTATCAATAGTTTCTCTTTCTGCAGAGTTCTTAAAACCAATTTAAGATGCTCTAGATGTTCTTCTTTACTTCTAGTAAAGACTAGAATATCATCAAGATAAACAATAACAAACTTTCCTACATATTCCTTCGAGACTTCATTCATTAATCTCATGAATGTGCTAGGTGCATTAGTGAGTCCAAAAGGCATCACTAACCACTCATACAACCCGTTGTTTGTTTTAAATGCAGACTTCCATTCATCTCCTTCTCTAATTCTTATTTGAAGATATTCACTCTTCAGATCTATTTTAGTAAAATACTTTGACCCACTCAAACAATCCATCAAATCATCCATGCGTGGTAAAGGGAACCTATACTTGATAGTGATCTTGTTTATGGCTCTGGAATTTGTACACATATGCCATTCACTTGCTTTCTTTGGACTGAGTACTATTGGTACAACACGTGGACTCAGACTCTCTTTGATTAGTCCCTTATCCATCAATTCTTGCACTTGTTTTCCAACTTGTGCATTCCCTTGAGGAGTTAATATGTATGCTTCTTTGTTTGGAAAACTTGCTCCTAGTATTAGGTCAATATGATGAATAATACTCCTGATTGGTGGCAATTCATTTGGCAACTCATCCACAATAATGTCAAAAAAATCATTCAACGGAGTTTTGATTTCTTCAGGTAAATCATCTAAGTTTGTGGAAGTCAAAAATACCTTAGGTCTCCCTATGACAACAAATTGCATTTCTTCACCTTTTCCAACCTCTTGCAACAACTCCTTTCCACTCATCAGCATAACACTATTTCCAAGTGCTCCTTTGTCAACTTCATCCTTCAATGGAAACAGTGTATGTTTATTTCCATCCTTCTCCACAATATAAGTATTTTTCCTCCCATCATGAATAGCTTTTCGATCAAACTGCCAAGGTCTTCCCAGCATTACATGGCATACATCCATTGGCATTACATCACACAATATCACATCTTTATACGTACCAATCTGTATCTCTACCTTGCATTTTTTCACAATAATATGATGTCCTTTCTACAACCATGACACTTTGTAAGGAGTAGGGTGTATTGTCTTCACTAATCCTAGCTTGTCCACCATCTCTGTAGAAACAAGGTTATCAGTGCTTCCACTGTCAATTATCACTTTACAACATTTACGTTTGGATTTGCACGTAGTTTTGAATAAACTCTTTCTCTGAGTTGGTTCTTTAGTATCTTTCTCTGCCTTAAATAATGCCCTTTTCAACAACAAGAATTCTCCTTCTTCAGGGGATTCTTCCTTTTCTATAATTTGAGGTGTTTCTTGCTTTGCCTCAGCCACATTCACATTCCTCTAACTTGTTGTTCTATTATGAGGATAGTCCCATGATCCATGTCCCCATTCTTCACGTGTAACACTGAATATCTCTTCCACGACCTCTTCCTCTAGGTGCAAATCTTCCTCTATTAAAATCTCCCCTCTGTGGTGGTCTACTACTTGAGCTTCCTGCTTCATTCTGATGTTGCTGAAACCTTGGTCTGGTAGTTCTTCTACCTCTTACTAAAATTTTCCCTCTATTCCTCTGATTTTGCTTTCTCAACATCTTCTCTTTTGCTTTCAAGCCTGCTTGATAGGCATCTTCAATGGTCTTTAGACTCAACAAGCTGATCTCATCCTGTATGTCATATCTTAAGCCATTGATATACCTGGCTACCTTCTCCATGTCATCCTTTGCATGTCCTTCTCTAATACTCAATTTGTAAAACTCTTCTATATATTATTTAACATGCATTCCTTTTTGCCTTAAATTCTGTAACTGTTTGAAAACATTTGACTGATAATATTGTGGCATAAATTTAGCTTTCATTTTACTCACCATTTTGTCTCATTGCTTGATCTTGGACTTTCCTTTTCTTGTTCTGGATGTTTGTAGTTCATCCCACCAAATAGCTGCATGACCCTTCAATTCGGTAACTACAATTTTCACCTTCTTTTTGTCATCATCTTCTTCATAGTAAAAGTATTTGTCCAATGAACTGATCCAATCCATTAGCTCTTCTACAATGAGACTCCCTTCATATGCAAGAATTTCCACCTTTGGTTTTCCACCTACTTTAGCCAACATCTTGATAACTTTGGTAGTTTAATTTTCCTCCTCTTCTTCTTCCTCAGAAGATTCTTCTGCAGCACTGGCAACTCCTTCATCAGGTGTTATCCTCTGAGCATTATCCATTGTGTCCATCCTTGTACGCAGACTTCGGATCTCCTCTATCATAATTGCATTTGCTTCAGGTCTTCCTTGACCTATGCTAGCTCCTCTCCTCGATGGCATATTTATTGCAGTCAACTCAATATCTGTGCTATGATACCAAAAATGACGCAGGAAACTGATGAAATCAAGGTGGTAGTCTTAAAAATAGACTATTGGTTACTTTATAACCAATCAGATGTGTTATGGTGGATTCTGTACGTGGCTTACCTTACGCTAAGGGTCCTACTTTTCCCTTATATACGTCGATCCCACATTGACTTCCCTTTAGAAACATCGCTTCAATCTATGCTATTAATCTCTCCTCTCTAGATATAATGGTCATCACTCATCCTGATTAAGAAAATAATTTGTTGATCCTCCACCGTTAATCAAAGAACGTTGGATCCAATGGTTCACAATGATATGAGCCAGGGAACTTGCACGACGTTTAACTGCCCTTACGGAGCCGATAAGGATTATAAATCCTTGATCTATAATTGTTCGGGTCTGTTTTTGGAATTAAAGTCTGAGAACTTGATGACCCGATATCCATTGGATAATAGAGGCCATCAAATCCTATGGCTTGTGGTTCTTCAACTAGCACATGGGTTAAACCAGGCCTAACCCTCGTAGTTGACTGGGACCTAAAAGGTTGACATTGAGATCGACGACTAGGAGTGAGCACGGGACTTCAGCCACGATTAAGAAACTTCATACTCTACTATCCCCATGGTCTATTCCTCCACCATTAATACTAAATGATCGCAATTAACACATAAACACTGAGATTTACAATTAAAATGGGAAAACAGAGAAAATACCCGGTTAAGTTTCAGAACATAGAGGCAAACAAGAGTCTTCACCAGGATTAACACATAGTTGCACACTGAATCAATTTCTTCAATAGAATAATAGTTACAGAGTCTTAGCCCTCTTGGCTCAATTACAACAATTTATCAAACCTCTGTCTCAATCTCAAAAACCTATCTATCACTCAACTCTTGCCTCTCACTCAATTCTCAATCATCTCAGCTAATACCTTTCCATTACAGTTTCTTCTCTTTTATGATTCGAAACCTATTCTAACTGTACTAACAACTTGATCTCCATTTTAATCAATCTAACAATCAAATCTGTATTTTTAAGCTCTATTACACACCTATGCTAACAACTTATCCCTTAGTCTAAAATAAGACAATTTCTGAATTATTACAGTAATGAAATAAATATCATTCTCGAGAGATCCAACCCTCTCTACCAAAACTGACTTTTGACCACTCAGGTCAGTGAAATTCAACTCATTTAGACACAACATGTGAACAAACCATCACATTGCTGGCTAAGTCCAGATGCTCCTGCATCAATCAAGGTCTCATGTAGTCTCATGACAATCTCTAGGGCCTCTACCTGAGTTGTTATCTTCTATTGCAACAGCGCACTCCTTAGGTGTGGTAGTCAAGAACCTACAAACCACTCGCGATGTTTTCTATTTTTGAAATTCATATTTTCTTCGCGAATCATACATTTCAGCCTCTGATCTAGTTCCCAGGGCATCTCACCTAGTAGCATCATGATTTCTTTGAATCCAATAATCGACTGCCCTTAGAATTTAGGCCTACTAAATTCCCTATTGAGTGTCACTTCGATGTCTGCTACTCTCGCATTCGGGTCATCGTTGGAGTACTCAATCTACCAGGTCAATGCGTGATCCTGCAGGGTGCTAACCAATGTTTATTTTCCTTGTATGGTCATCTATGACACCTTGAGCTTCCCATACAACCTTCACTACAAACTAGAATTGGTTTGGGTCCTCATTTCCCAAGCCTTTGAACAAAGGCAACTTCACTGTGCTCGCCATACTGAATCGCAATGGTGGTGGAGGTGGTATGGGTGAAGATGGAGGTGATGGAGGTGAAGCTAGTGGTGGTGTGGACAGAGGTGGGATTCACTGAATTCTTTGTCTTATCGAATGAATAGCACTTCATGGATAGACCTTCGTGAGCTCTTCCTCATCCCCTTGCAGAGGTAAAATCAACGGGCTATTTTCTAGATCCTTATTTCCTTCATTCCTGTAAACATTTCCACTTTGTGTAGCCCAGAACATCAAGGTAACTGCCTAACCAGCTTTTTGCACAACAACATTTTAATCCAAGTATTTAAAGACTTTACGTACTTACCTCGCCGTCCGTTGAAAATGCAACAAGATGATGGAGCTTAGTGAAAAGAAGTCGCCTTCACTAAGTGAGCCCGCAGGCTATTTTTGGCGCAAAGTCTATTTTTAGACATATGGATCATGGTCTATGAGTTGCATGATGCTATTTATGGATGATTGGTCATGTTGGTAAAAATAGATGGACCTCCATTTTTTTTTCCTGGGAAAAGACTAGTCTACTTTATATTAAAAAAGTTGTAAAAAGTATGTACAAGAGGTTTGAACCTCTGAGAGTGACCTGGCAACTCTCTTTCAAAATTTTAACAAAATTGTCTGTTCCACTGTTTGTAAGGAACCTTATACAAATTGTAGCAAAGAGCAGACTTAAAAAGCAGTAGGAGAATATTTTACAGATTAGAAGACCTATCGGAATACTTGACATAAGTAAAGAGACAAAAGAAGATTTGTGGACTTGCCGCTATTTGCTGGAATGAACGCCAGCCGCTGATCACCGAACCAAAATAACCAAACAAGTAGAGCCGAATCATAGAAACCAAGCCAGAATAGCAGGATACCAAAACAGAGTAGGAAAACTGACCAAACGAAACAGAGCAATTTACTTGATATTTTTTGATCCTTGCCCGGTTTCCTCATCAAGGGGCTCCCAGGTGATCTCCATGCCATCCTGGACATCTTTAAGCTTCATTCCCGGCGGCAGCTTGGGATATAGCAGGGTTGCAAAGGAATTATCAGGCTTCTTGTTGATGGTTTGTTTCTGGAGAGAGGTTTACCTTATGTCTTCCCTCTCCTAAGGAGTCTTTGCCTTTTCCTGTTCCATATCCAAACTGTTCTTGTCCTTCAAGCTCCCAATTTCCTGAAGCACCTCGGCCTACTCCTCTGTGTGAGAGAAAGTGCTCTCTTCCTCAATTTTTCTCTGCGACGAAGGGGCATAGGTGTTGTCCTCCATCCACCTGTTCAGCGAGGAGTTGTTCAAAGGAGAAGGTGAATTTTCCTCAGAAGGTTCCTTCAGACAAACCTCTTCCTTGTCTTCTTCCGAGAAGATGACTGTCACAAGAGCCGAAATCAAAGGTTCATTTGTTCGACGGCGAAATTGGAACCTTGCTGATTGCACTGTGTTGTTGATGGAATGTCCAGAATCGTCAGATCGAGTCGAAGGTGGTGACGCGAAGGCGAGAGGCGAAACACGATGAGGGCTATGACTGCCTCTCCCTCTAGCACCTCCTCGTTGCCCATAGTTACGCCCACGCCAAGGAGTGGCCCTTAAGCGAGGATCCATGTGATTTCTCTTGTCAAAGGCGAGGAAGCTGGAAGACAATGGTTGCTCTGAATCAGCCTGAGTACTGGTTATCACCCAGAAAGAGTCCCAAACAACCTCAATTTTGAGAAAGCTGGACTCGTCAACCGGGAAATCATTGGAATCACAGTGCTGCTCCTCCACTGAGCGAATCCCTTTCTCAGTTCCCACCACTACATTCTGAGAAGTTGAAACGACAGGGAAAGGCATGTTCTTACCATAGCCACCTTCCTCATTCCTCCATAGACCATACCTTATGTTCTCAGCCTGCAACCAAATATGAACCAGGGAGAATGTTCTGGTAGCACGATCCTCCATCCTGTTATCACACAAGCGCTTGCCTTGGGACGGTAGTTGCATTGAATGGCAATGAATGCCTTTCAATTCTAACGGCTTAAAACCTTTCAATTCCATACTATTCAGCTGCCCGCTGTCCTCTCCACGTGGCATGCGCTTAATAACCATTCAATGCGCTGTGAACACCCGCATCCGGGGGTGCTTCTTCTTTTGTCTACATATCACTGGTTATAATATCCTGGAATGTGGATAGTTTTGTCTACGAAGCTATTCCCTGCAACGATCCTTCGAATAATTCCTTTCCCTTGTCCACTCCTAGATTGGCCAAAAAATCAGCCAGTTTGTTCCCTTCTCTCCTGATGTGTTTGAAGGATATGGCTTTATTGTTTTTGAGCCATTTTTGGATTAGCTCAAGCCTAGTGGCCAATCTCCAGCTGCTACTCACCTTCTGTACATCCTTACCCTGTTGGATCTTTGATACCATATTTATGATAATTTGAGAATCCCCTTCCACTGTAAGATGAGTGTACCTTTGAGCTTGCGCAATATTAAGTCCTCTCCATAGTCCTTCCAGTTCTGCTGCATTATTAGTGTTCCAGCCAATTGAGCCAAAGAAAATCGTGGGAGGGTTACCCTAATTATTTCTTATTACGCCACCATAACCCGTGTTCCCCAGATTCCCTTTCGATGCTCCATCAAAGTTGAGCAAAAATGTATTTATAGGCAGAGGAGTCCAACTGGTTGGGGAGTCTTGATGTTTGGCTAAGTTACCTTGAGAAGAATTAGGACTTTGAATTTTGATATGCCAATTATTCCATATGGCCTGTTCCTGTCGAGAGGAAGGGAAATCCTCTGGGGTCCAGCATTTAGTAGACAGGGTTTCTTGGATGTTGCTGTGAATGATTTTCCATACTTGCTCCATCGGCATTGCTTGGTCTTTAAATATCCGCCTATTCTGCTCTTTCCATATATTCCACATCAGAATTCCATGAGCAATTTGCCAAATAATGTTGAGAATCTCGCATTGATAGTGCTTTTGGGGCCAATTGCGTATCGTATTATTGATATCCCCCAACACTCTCCCTTCTTTACGACATCGAAAAGTGACTTTCTCCCAGAGACGCCTTCCGAAAGGAAAGATTTGCATGACGTGTACAGCTGATTCCTCATCCATTTTACAATTGGGGCAAAATGAAGGACCTACAAATTTTCTTTTCCTAATATTGTCCCAAGTGACGATCCGGTTGTGTGACAGGAGCCATAGGAATGTAGATATTTTCGGCCATATTGGCGGATTCCATATTTTTTCCCATAATTTATCCTTGGTGAGGTCGTCTTTTAGAATGATTTTGTAAGCCTCCTTAGTTGTAAAGGTGCCCTTCTCTTTGTACCCCCACCACAGCTTGTCTTTACCTGCTTCCTTGAGAATTTTCCTTTTTTTCAGTTCTTCAGAAAGAGAGATATGGATTGCCTCTGGGCTGTCTGGTAAGATGTTGCGTATTTCTTTCCAGTCTCTGTGATCTGATTCATTGTTGGATCTCTAGAATTGACTTACCTTATCCAATTGATTTATTTCTTGATCAAGTATTCCTTGGATGAGGTTTTTTATGCTTGGGAGTTACTGCCATGAGTCCGTCCAGAATCTTGCCGTGTAGCCTTCCTTCACCTCCTAAAAATTGTGTTTTTGAATTAAATATCTATGCTTGATAGCTGAGTTCCACATTGTAGATCCCTTACTTATTTCCGTCATTCTTATACTCTCCTCCAAAGGCAGGTTGCTGGCATATTTTTCTGTCCATTATCGTGCCCAGGGAGTGTTTGGGTATTGTTACACAGTAAAATGTCACTGCCATCATGTCAGTCTCCCTACTGTGTTGTGAAGACACATTCACCTATGCTCATGCTCCTCAAAATGGCTAAAAAACCCTTGTTGCCTAAGTTAAATGAATCATCGCGTCTGTTAATCAAATAACCGCGCTGACAGGCGGAGTCCAGTGTACCTGATGCGCTGCCAGCGCGGAAGCACACGTCTTTTCCGCGCTGGTCCCATTTTACGAACAGCGCACCCTCTGTTTGTCCTGTTGAGCACTGACCGAACCTCCTCTATAGTTGATCTGTGATGTCAGCGCGTCAACTCAGTGTCTCACCCGTGCTGATCCTATTTGGGCGAAGTTGTTCTAACAACCAGCCTTCCAGATCCCTCCAGACTTGGTTGTTAGCATTGTTGAGGTCGCCATCCTTTCTCTGGCATGTCTGTTCGACTGACCATCCACTTATCTTGGAGGAAAGCTCATCCTTTACCTATTCATGGAGGCTCCTTCTCCTTTATAAG
>APFE031652323.1:55929-70509 GCA_000404065.3 Pinus taeda
TATTCAACATATAGACCAAGGAGTATATGAAACAATTCATTAATAACAAATCATTGAGAAGAATGGACTTATTTGTATTAATAGGAACAAAAGAAACCATTACAGCCTGAGCCTTGGTGTTGTGCAAGTTCCTCCCAGGGTCCAGCAAGAGTTTTCCTCTACTTTGACAAGCTCACCCACTTCCAAATGAAGCAAGAAAGGATGGTAATCTCTCCTCACAAGCTTCTACAAGGAAGTCCTAATTCCAGCAGCATCTACCCTTTGGAATGTTCAGCTTTCAACCTCCCCTCCTCTGGCCCAATGCCTGTTTTTATAATGTTCTAGAGGAAGTTAATCAGGTCCAACATCAATGGGATAAGCCTCTCTTTTGGATGGGGTAGCTCCTCTCTTGATGGGATAAGTTCCTCTTTCATAAGGATGCATGAACCATCTGGAGGCACTCAATACACGTCAAACAATCTTCTAGAATGCTCTAGAAATGACCACAAGTAACTTTTTTAAGATGAAACTCGCACCTTTTTACCTTTACAGGGGTACGCAACCAACCCTTGACATACAGAGCGTACAAGTACGCAGGTATAATGAACTTGGGGTGCATACATGCAGGTAAGGTAGAGAGAACCTGCATACCCAGAGATAAACATGATTTTTAAAGACTTTCTCTCTTTCTTGAAGTTTGACATGGAGAGCAGAGGTATAAGTCTTGCCAAGGAGGATAGTATGACTGTTGATGGAGCCATACTAATTGCAGATAGTCATGGTGACAAATTTCAGTGTAACATTTACCCTAGCGAATCAGTCAATTTGGGTAAATTTGGGAGGAGGGTGTTACAGAGTGGTATCATAGCATGGTTCACCCCTTCGACTGGATGGGCGATGTGTTGGTCATGCATTCATATCAGTTGCATATATGTGTTCTTTATGTGTGTGGTCTATGTACTTGTTGTGTATGCATGGTGGTGGTAAGCAGTGGTGTTGCCATGTGAAAGTGGATGGTGTGTTGTTGGATGTGGTTGTTATGAGTTTATGTCGGTTATGCATGTCAGTGTTTGTATATTGTTATGCATACATTCATATTTTTGTAGTTGTTATGCATGAGGTCATGGTATGTGGGTTGTATGATCAAGCATTGATAACTAGATAATGTTTAAATTGATGTTATATGCTGATGTGATTATGATTATACATGTATTGTGCCAATCTGGTTGATATTGCAGATGAGATATCCTCCCTTGAACTATACTAAGGTATGTTAATTATGTTATGTTTTATTTTAGCTGACAAGGCATACTTGCAGGAAAGAGATCAAAGATGACTAGCAAGATGGTAGACTACAGTTCACGAGATTCTCCCTATGGGTCAGATGAGAAATGTGGTGTTCAACATTCTTCTGACTTAGTAGACACATTGAGAAGCTTGATGGAAGAAATTAGGAGTTGCAAGGTAGATAATGACAATATCATTTAGGAATATGAGAAACAAGAAGAAGTCAATGCAGTAATCCTTCAAATTTTGTCAGAATTATGGAGACAGGGACCGCTTTAGATTAGTCATGGGTAGGAGGAAAAAATTAATGGGGTATATTCCAATATGTCTCATGGTGGGCATAGTCAAATAGAGATGAGACAATTAGAGATGGAAAGCTCTTGTATACTCCATATAGGAGAGGTGATGGAAAGGTTCTATTCTAGTTTTGATTTAAATTCACACTAGATCGTCATCGTTATCATCCTTATAGGAGGAGTGACAAGGGATATTTTCCAGATGATTTCAAGAAAGAAAAGCCACCTACCTTTGATGGATATTTAAAGAAGCCAAAGGATGCAAAAGCATGGATAGTTGGGATTAATAAATTCTTTGAGTTGCATGAGTACACAGAGAATATGAAGGCCAAGATAGTTATCTTCACCCTCAAAGGGAAAGAAAACATGGGAAGATGTGAAGCGAGTTAGAGACATAATGACAGAGGATTTGAGTTGGCATGAATTCAAAAGAATTTTTAGGAAGAATTATCTATCAGAGTGGTACTACGATAA
This sequence comes from Pinus taeda, assembly GCA_000404065.3. Classification (NCBI taxonomy): domain Eukaryota; kingdom Viridiplantae; phylum Streptophyta; class Pinopsida; order Pinales; family Pinaceae; genus Pinus; species Pinus taeda. The sequence continues at coordinate 57,966 of APFE031652323.1, forward strand.
CTAAGACAAAGAATTCTATGAGCTAAATATGGGGTCAATGAGAAATGTGGAATACACGGCTAAGTTCTTGGAGTTATTGAGGCATGTATTGTATCTTAAGGATGAGAAGGCTAAAGTTCAGAGATTTATTAATGAATTTCCATTAGAATTTGGAGGTCAGATTGAGTATGAGGAGCCTCGATCATTTGAGGAAGTTTTTTGGAAATTGAAGAATTGTTATGAGCAGTCAAAGTGTAAGACAAAATCACAACAGGATTGGAAAGGGAAAGACAAAGATAAAGGTAAATGGCAACCGAAAATAACAAGGCCTTAGGATGCAGGTGAGAAAGAAAATGTTTCACCTTATAAGAATTTTAATGGGTCACAACATGGAAGGCAGCAGAATAAAGGCGATGTTGTAAGAAGGTTGTAGTGTTGGAAATGTGGTAAGGAGAATCTTAAGATGGATTTTCCACAAAATCAGGGTGGTAGGCTTCAGATTTATAATGCATAGGAAGCATAGGCAGTTGGGGATGTTGGTCAAAGCATTCCACAAATTTTTAAATCATTGGATAACAAGCAGGAAAATCACCAGGCAACTGTTATCGAGATGGATAGTAAGGTTTGTGATAAAGTTGTTTCCATTTTGATTAAAACTAGATCTAATTATAGTTATGTTAGTCTTGACTTGGTGGATCAATGTGGTTTGAATAAAGAAGTGCATGCAGAATCCTAGTTGGTGCAGTTGACTATGGGTACAAAGAAGAGAGTATATCACTAGGTAAGAGCTTGTTCATTTGATTTAAATGGTATGCCTACCTCAACAGATTTGTATGCATTTTCATTAGGATGATATAGTATGATTTTGGGTGTGGACTAATTGTATTCATAGGACCAAAGAGGATTGTTATGACATGGCCATTGAGTGTTTGGATCACAATGGAGAACAAAGAATATTGCAGGGTAAGAAGAAGGAAACATCCATTAGAATGGTGACAACCACGCAAGCAAAGTGCAACCACAGAAAAGGATGTGTGTTATTTTCAGTGCATATTTCTAGTGATAAAGGTAAGGATGTTGAGGATTAGGAGGTATTAAGTAGGTACTCGATCTTGCAGTAGTTTCAGGATGTGTTTTCAGCAAATATTTTAGAATTTTTTCCTCACATAGAAGTGGAATTTTCCATTGATTTGGTACTAGGAGCAACACTAGCATCGAAGGCATCGTATAGGATGGGTACACCAGATTTAGTACAGTTGAAGTTACGGTTGAAGGAAATGCTTGAAAAGGGATACATTAGGCCAAGTGTAACATCTTAAGGTGCACTAGTGTTGTTTTTGAAGAAGGAGGATAGTACTCTCAGGCTATGCATTTATTACAGGCAGTTGAACAAGGTGACCATCAAGAACAGGTATATGTTGTCGAGGATTGATGAATTGTTCGATAAGTTGAAGGGAGCAATAATGTTCTCAAAGATTCATCTTAGATCAGGATACCATCAGGTACACATCAAGGAAGAGGACATATACAAGACAACTTTCTAGGCCAAGTATGTGCATTATGTTTTTCTTGTAGTTCCATTTGGTTTGACTAATTCTCCAGCTAATTTTATGTGCTTGATGAATAGTGTGTTGTATCGTTATCTGGAAAAGTTTGTTATTGTATTCATTGATGAAATATTGATATATTCTAAAAATGAGGAAGAGCATGTTGAGCACTTAGCAACAATGTTGATATTACTGAGGGAGAATCAGTTGTGTGCCAACCTTAGCAAACATAGTTTGTTTCAGACAGAGGTACATTACTTGGGACATGTTGTTTCCAGGGAAGGCATAAAATTGGATCTAGAGAAGATAAGGGCTATCATGGAGTGGGTAGCTCCTAGAAATGTGGATGAGGTAAGATCATTTATGGGGAAAGTATGTTATTATAGGAGGTTCATCAAGAACTTATCTTGCATTGCATATCCTATTACTTCACTGCAGAGGCAAGGTAAGAAATTTGAATGGTCAGTGGAATGTGCATCCAATTTTGAGCAAGTGAAGTAGTTGTTGACAAATGCTCCAGTGTTAAATATTGTGGATCTGGACAAAGAGTTTGTGGTGTGTAAAAACACTTGCAAGAGAGGACTTGGTGGAGTACTAATATACGAAGGATAGGTAGTATGCTATGAGTCACGGAAACTAAATGAGCATGAGAAGAATTATTCGACACGTTATCTTGAGTTGGCTTTGATCATCCATGCATTGAAGATGTGGAGGCACTATATTCTTGGCAGGAGATTCATATTAATGAGTGATCACAGTGGATTTTAGCATCTATTTGACCAACCGAATCTAAATTCCAGAGAAACTAGATGCTTGGCTACGATCAATGAGTTTGAATTTTAGATCAGGTGAATTAAAGGTGTAGAGAACAAGGTTGTAGATGCTCTTAGCATGCAGATATAGGTGAATCATATAGAAGTTATAAGCTCTTATGGACAAACTTACATGATCATATCTTACAAGCAGGACAACAAAATGACAGGTACATGAAGCTTATGCACAAATTAAAATAGGGTATAGATGATCAGGATGTGGACTATCATCTTACGGTAGATGGTTTGGTTAGATTTAGGGATAGGATATATGTACCGAATGGCAGTGAACTCAAGAAGACTATCTTGTGAGAGTTTCATGCAAAACCATATTCAAGTCACCCAAGATACCATAAGACATTGATAGTAATGAAGAAGTGTTATCATTGGCTGAATCTGAAGAAGGAAGTGGTAGAGTTTGTGGCTAGATGTTTCGACTATTAGTAGGTGAAAGTCGAATGTAAGCATCCAGATGGACTATTACAATGGATCATGATTCTAGAGTGGAAGTGATTTCCATGGACTTCATCATAGGTTTTTTTAGGACATCTCGACATCATGATTCTATTTTGGTTGTGATGGACAGGTCGACTAAGGTAATGCACTTCATTCCAGTGAAGTCTAATTATTTAGTTAGTGATGTGGCATAGGTATTCATCAGAGATGTAGTGAGGATGCATGGTGCTCCAAGGAATATTGTGTTAGACAAGGATGCTAAGTTCACTTCCACATTTTGGAATAATCTATTTGCAGGTTTGGGTATAGAGTTGGCCTTCATTGCAACTTATGATCCATAGATAGATGGAAAGACAAAGAGGGTTAATAGCATATTGAAGGACATGTTGAAGATGTATGTGATGTATCAGTAGAGGATATAGGAGTAGTACATTCCGTTGGTTGATTTCACTTATAATAATGGTTATCAGGAGTCATTGAGGATGAGTCTGTTTGAGACACTATATGGTTGGAATTTTAATACTCCCATCAGTTGGAGTGATCCAGAGAAAAGGGTGTTGATAGGACCAAACATGTTGGCAGAGATGGAATAGGAAATGTAGGTCATTGAGAATAATCTAAAGGTATCGCAGGACAGGCAGAAAAGTTATGCAAACCAGAATAGGTTGTTTAAGGAGTTCTAGGTTGGGGAATCGATGTATTTGTGAATCAAGCCCAATAAGGTTTCCTTGAAAATTGGATCATGTGCCAAGTTGGCACCTCAGTTTTGTAGACCTTTCAAGATTCTTGAAAGGATTAGACTAGTAGCCTAACGACTTGCACTGCCTCTAATTGTGAAAGTGCTTGATGTTTTCAATATGATTGCTTAAGAAGTATGTTAAATATGTTGATCATGTGATTGACTGGTCTGTATTGCAGGTGGAGCTAGATGGATAATTCCAACTAGAACCTTAGTGTATATTGTAGAGAAAGATGCTCATGCTCCAGAACCGAGAAATCAAGCAGGTTAAAGTGCAATGGAAGCACTATGAATCTACAAGGGAGATGGAGGATCAGATGTGGGCTATGTATCCTTCTCTATTTTCTATTTGAGCGAATGTTTTTGGTATATATTTTGGTGTGATTTTTTTAGTATATGTACATATGTATATGGATGTAAATATCACCATGAGTTGTGTTATAAAGCTCCAATAAGTGGTATGGGTGTCATGCCCTCATGATTGTCATGTTTTCATGTTTTTCAGTTGGTTTGCTTCTTAATAGGTTTATCATTATAAATACTGCATCGAGCTAAGTTATAAAGCCCCATGGGAAGTATGATTTTCTTCTCAATAGTATTGTTGGTTGTAGATGTCATTGAACACCAAGGACAGTGTTCCCCCAAGGGGGAGGGTTCTGTTCATCCTTGGTAAAAGAATATATCTAATAAAGTTATTAAAGGAAAAATAATAACCAAGGTCATGGGACATGTATTCCAAGCTGAGTGTTAGGAAAAACATCCCAGTGTGGGTTTTCATTTGGTTTATTATGGCTAAGGAAATTGGAAAAGGCAATGGAAAAGGATTTGGAAAGGCATGAGGCATTAATTGACATTTTATTTATGAAAATAAATGAAATTAGGAGAAAAGGAAGGTGAAAGGTCACAAGTTGCATGTGAGGAGGACAATGAAGGAAAATTGAAGAAAATTGAAGAAAATAAAGGCACCATTAATAAAAATGCTTTTGAGTATTAGTTAGTACCTTTTCTCAGTTTAGTTTTGGAGCTCTCTCTCTATTCTATCTCTCTCTCACTCTTGGACATAGGGAGCATTCTTGGAGCACTCTAGCATTGGATAAGGGAAAGAAATGGAAGGTAAAAGAAGGGAAAGGGAAGCAAATGCAAAGCAAGGAAGATTCACTTCTAACAGCTGCAATGAGATTATTTGAGGGTATCAAATTTCATGTGTGATTTCCTTGCTAGTTTTGGCATGCATTGTACGTGCATGTGTGTATTTGCTTCTCTTGCTGCCATTGGCATGGGTTTTGCCAAGTGTGACAATGTTCTTCAACCTTTCCTTGCCATTTCTGGATAACCATGGTGTGATGGGTTCTCTTGTATTTGGTTGAGATGGATTGCCAGATGGTTTCGAAACTAAGTGAGGTGGTCTTTGAAAGAAAGAACACAAGGCTTAGGAGTCCATGGAAAAGAGAAGGTGGGATTGCACTAAAGACAAATTTTGTGTGCCTTGATGGGCCTAAGAATCCTTTATGGGTGAATGGCGGGACATACGGTAAAGTCTAGAGGTGTGTAGCCTCGATCAAGCCTAGGAAGCCTTAATTGGTGAATGGCAATATATACGATAAATCCTGGAGGGTGGAGTCTTTATTAGGCCTAAGAATCCTCAACTGTTGTATGACGGGATATAAGGTAAAGCCTAGAGACTAGGAGATAGAAAAATTCATCATGGTGTAGGTGGAGAAATCCGATGGCATCCATGCTTGTTTAGGTCCTAGTGATTCAGTGGGGAATTTGGTAAAGCCTAAGGAAACGTGGTTTGGTTTAGTTTTGAGTCCCACATTCATGCTTGGAAGATGGCATGGGGGTGATTGGCTGAAATAAAGATTTGGTTTAGTCAATATATGGTCAGGTAGTTCGTGGAAGTCCCAAACCTGGTTGGATTTTGCATTCATTAATAAGAGCTCTTTCGCTTTGGTATTTCATGTGTAAATATATTGTTTCATATGCAATTGTTTTAGTTGTTATATATTTGCTATTTCTGTTGATTATATGTTGGTTATGAGTATGTTTTATGATAGACTTGATGTATGGTTTCCATCATGTTTTGATTTTCAAATGAATGTACAATGAATATATGACCTAATAGATGATAACGAAACTATTTTGATAGAGAAAAAACATTTCTTTATGAATCTTAGATAAGTATGAGATCCCTATGCTCAAATCTACTGTTATGACCTGTAGATTACATATTTGTGACATGTTTGATGAAATTCTTGTCATGGCTAGTAGGTGTTTGTTGTAGCGGCTGAAACACCCTACAAAATTTTTCGCTTACATCCAAATTTCAGAGCCTTCCTTACTTTCCCTTTGATGGTTGAAAACACTCAAGCTCACCCCATGAGCTCTTGTGAAGTATTTTTATCCTTTTTCTTGTTTGATCAGTGATCATCTTTTGGCATATTGATTCCTTTGTCATGCTTGCGATCTTGTTCTGTTGAGTTTGAAGGTTTTTCTTTGTGTGTTTAGGTTTTCTTTGCTATGTGAACATCAGTCATACTCACACACAAAGTTGTAAGCATTGTTGTGCAAGTGTCACCATGGTCGTCCAAAGGTTTATCAAAAGTGTCGCCCTTGTCATTTTCAGCTCTAAGATAGTCTCACTGAGGGAATGCTTTGTCTTTTTATACTGGTGGTATGTGTTGTATCGTTTTAGAAGTATGCTAAGTGTATGATCACAAAGTCAAGTCTGCACAAGTTCACTTTATTTCAACCAGACAACCCTCTTCCACCAGTTCCTAATTGAGTTGCACTGCGCAGTCTCATCCTTCAGTGGACTTTCTTTGTTTCTTGGAACCACGCAGTGCTTGAGGCTATCCTCCAGGTCAGATGCACTGCACCATATCGGAGGTGAGTAGCCTATGTGCCTCCCAGAACTGCGTAAAAACTGCCTCCATGTCCAAACTGAACAACAAATTTCTCAAGAACAACCATCAAGCCTCCTTCTAGTCTACCAGAACCCTGCATTTCACCAAGACTTGGGTATGCACTGATCTCCAAAACTGCATAGATATGTCTTGTTGATTCTCTACTTCCTTGCTCTGTACTACATTTAGAAAATGCGCAGAAATGTCCAAAAGGCCTCCTACTGCTTGTCCTGCACTGAAATCCAAAATTGCATAGACATGTCCTATTGGTCCTCTGATGCCTTGCTCTGCACTACCTTTAGAGACTACATAGACATGTCCAGTAGACCTCCTACTGCTTGTCCTACATTGATATCCAAAACTGCGCATACATGTCCAGCCGGTCATCTGTTGCCTTGCTCTATATTGCATTCTGTTAGAAAATTATATATTACAAAGCAATGGAACACATAAAATATTGCCCAAATATAAACATAGAAAACACATAAAACAAGAGAGACACAGATATACATGGTTCACCCAATTTGGGCTACATCCATGAAGAAACAACTAGTCCTTCCTTTTATATTATCCAGAAAAATGAAGAGATACAACCTACATCAGATCTGCTGTAATTCCCTCTTCGCTCTCACACAATCTCCTCTCTCTTTCTCACTCAAAATACAGATCTACATAGTAACAATACAATTACCTCATATATAGCGAGGGGTTGCCTTCTAGGGAAAAAACCCTAAATTAAACATAACTTCTATCATCAGATCTTTGCCTAATGAACGGGCGGCGTTACCGCCACATTACGAAATTGGGTCCAATGCAGCGATACCTTTGAATAAGGAAGATAATCAGGTTCCACACCCAACACCTTTAGAAACTTCCCAGACATGTCTAGCAGACCCTTTGCTACTTGTCCAGCACTGTTCTCCAAAACTATGTAGTCATGTTTAGCAGGCGCTCTGCTTCCTGTCCTGAACTATTCTCAAAAATTGCATAGGCATGCTTAGCAGGTCCCTTGCAGCTCTGTCATGCCTTGCTCTTGAAAATTGTATAGAACTGCCCAACAGGTCCTCTGAAGACTTGTCTTTCCTTCCCTCTAGGAATTGCGCAGAAGTGCCCCCCAAGGTCCCACCTTGCAACTGCCACTGGTATCCTTCACTGCACAATTATTCCTCCCATTGGTCACTATGCAATTTTTCTTGACAGTGCAGGTTGTCCTCCCGGAGTTCCTCATTCTAGCCTGAGTTGTTCTCTGCGTTGTCTCAGTGAGTTGTCCTCCCTCCCTATCACTCGGAACATGTTAAAAATCCATCATGCTAAACTAAGAGGTTTTGGATTTCATGTCATCCTATCATGAGTTAATTGTAGGAAAAGGTACATTGATAAATCATGGTGAGATGATGAACAAGATGAAGGAGTGCACATGCTATAATACTTGCTTGTATTTGGATGAACGTACCAAGCACATCAAGCAACAAGTGAAAGGAACATATGAATTGAACCATCATGCAAGACCAAGACCATCGAAGAACCCACAACACTATGCCATGTGGAGGGAAAGACAAAGCACGCTAAGAGTACATCCATCACTCAACAACATAGAAACTTGACACAGACACCATAGTCAGCTAGTACATGACAGTAGTGTCATGTCAAGTTGTGTCATGAGATGTCTTGGCCACATCACCACTATGGGCCATATCCATTGCATCACAATATAATGTAAAGTGAAGTCCAATGGACGCACACAAGAAATTGAAGAGTCATGTCAGTTGAAAAGTCATTGAAAGTTGAATGGTGATGAGGGTAGTCCAAGAGTCACAAGGGTCAAGCGTCACTCTTAGCTATATATACCCCTCCCATTTTATGAGCAAGGAATTTCACCTTGGCTCCTCCCATGTAGCCTTGAGAGTCTGTAGTTTTTTCTTTGAGGAGAAAGGAGTGGCTCCAATGTCCCACTACTGGGACTAGTGTTGTATGGTGTATAGATGTGTCTTGGGACTTTGCTCAATTCATAAGCCTCTTAAGGCAAACATGTTTCCATGCATGTTTTGTAGATGTTTGTAATACTAATCTTTAAACATTTGTAATATATGTTTACTTAACATGTACTAACATAGTTGAACTACTTTGGTTATTTTAGTATTTACATTTTGAATATGTGTTGTATTGCTTATCACTGTTGTCTCATCCATATGTACTACTCCGTGGGATGCTAAACATACCACCTTTGTGTATTTGTTATGACCATTGTCACATCGTTATGGACTACGCACAGGATACTCGACAAAACATCGTTGTTTTCTAGTTGTAACGATCATCACATCTGCATGGACTACTCCACTGGGTGGTGTATGTGTTGTCCCCTTCACCTCGGTTTTAGTGACTATCGCACTGCTGTGGACTATTCCATCGGGTGCTAGAAAGACCTTTCTAGTTCACATGTGTCTCTTCCTGGGTTGTACTACTATCTCTCATTTAGAGACTCACTTTACCCTCCCCCTTTGTAGTAAGATAACCTCGAAACAGTTACATTACGCACTCACCAGGAACATGTACCTTGTTGTTTGAAGATACTAGCGTAACACTCTCATGTGTTGACAGCCAAAGCTAAGGCAATTCTTTAACTATATGGAAATCGATCCTTGATATCAAATTGGATTACTACACCAAACAGTGTGAGCTCTAGTTGGGACTTCACATCGGGGAGACCCCCTTTGTTGGCAGGTCCAACACCATAAACAAAATGGAGCTAGAAGAAGGGCCAGATGAGAGGTTATGCCCATAGAGTCTATTTTGAATCTCTTATTTAGAAATGGCTCTTCTTTACATCATAATCTAGTGATTTATTTCTACAAAGTTTGAATGTACCATCCCTGTGGAAGTTATTGATGACTTGTCCAAGTTAATGTTCAGTGGTGAGGGTGAACCATATTTTCGTGCACATGTGTGCCAAGTTATAAAATTTTCCTACGACACAAGATAGAGTACGGAGATGTCTGGATTGTATTACTCACCGTCATATTCGAAGGTCGTGCTCAATGTTGGTGTTACACATTACCCTTTGCCTCTATCGATTCATTTGGTTTTCTTTCTGAAATGATGATTAAAATGTTCGATGAGTAAAGCCACCATGATTTCCTTGAAAAATTATGTTGTTTAGGTATGGAGCATCATGAATCAATTGAGGACTTTTTTGATCACTTCCTTCACCCCTATTATGAAATTCCTGGACAACTTGTGAATTTTTACTTCTTAAGGGAAGAGTTTAAATGCTTGGTTCATATTTCTCAATGCGGTGAACCTCGTGATTTCCCTTCCTCCCCAACTCTTGCGGATCATGAGGCACATCAGATTGGAGAGGAGGAGCCTAACACCCCTTTTTTTCCTTTTCCTCCTCCCTTTTGGTCTCGAAGTGGGTGCTCTCTTGCGATGATTGCAAAGCTGAGAAATATGTGCAACATGTCCCTATCCCATCTTCTCATCTGTCTCCTGCTTCAATGGAGGAAATTCTATAATGGCTCAAGAAGCCTACAATGAAGACTCACTCCTCCATTCCATAAGAGGATGTTTCCATCCATAACTCAAGTCTTGAATCCAATCTGCATCTCTTCCATCCTCCATCATCTACAAGACATGACTCCTTGTACCATGACTTGTTTGATCAACCCACTTCACCAGACAGTTGTTCACATCCTCTTTATTCTCAAGTTGTTGGCTCAAATTGTGATTAGGCGCAAGGCAGTCACATTACATAGGCAAAGGAGCATAAAGGTGAGGACACTATCAATCTTCCTCTCTGTTTCAAAATTGTGTGCATCAAAACAATGAGCTTCCATTCTTGAATGATTTTCAATCTACCAATATCGGTGGAACGTCATGTACAATTAATTCTTTCGATCAACCCCCAGTCTTGGGTAGTCATCACTAACATGCTTCCATATGTCGTGATGAATGCCCAAGCACATCATGTGATCTTCTGTTTTCTCATGAAGATTCTAACTCAGATTTAGAATGTGCTATGGTCAAAGAAGATGTCCATATCGAAACTTCCTCTTCACCTCACTTGCTCATGTGTCCTACCATTCAGAACGCATCAAAATGCATCAAAGATACTCCATGTTCTCTTATTTCTTCATTCGATGAGTTATCTCCTCAATGACACAAGACGGTGAGGCAATCCATGATAAAGTTGAAAATTTTCTAATCACAGAGAAATTTTATTCCCATCCCCCGTCATCTCTTCTCTTGCATGAAGAAAACTTCTCAAGTCAGCTTTCTCAAGCTGAAAATTCTAGTGAAACCTGTGACATAGATGGCTACCTGTTACACTGAATTTTGTCACCTTGACTATCTGCAGTTTATGTGGCCTCATCAATAGCCACATTGTCCTCTTGGTCAAGCCCCATACCTCTGCTCTTCATGTCAAAACTTCAAAGAGAGAGAAAGTCACTTGAAAACATGTTTATCTCTGGGTACGCAGGTTCTCTCTACCTTGCCTGCGTGTAGGCACTCCAAATACATTAGACCTGCATAGTAATACGCTCTGTATACTAAAGCTAGGGTGCGTACCCCTGTAAAGGTCAAAAGGCGCAAGTTTCATCTTTAAAAAGTTACTTGGGGTCACTTCTAGAGCCTTCTAGAAGAGTTCTTGACGTGTATTGAGCGCCTCCAGATGGTTCATGCACCCCTATGATAGAGGAGCTTATCCCATCAAGAGAGGAGCTACCCCATCCAAAAGAGGGAGTATCCCATTGATGTTGGAACTGAATAACCTCTTCTAGAATGCTATAAATACAAGCATTGGACCAAAGGAAAAAAGGTTGAAAGATGAACATTCTAAAGGGTAAATGCTGCTGGAATTAGGACTTCCATTTGTTGACTTGTGAGGAGAGATCACTATCCTTCCTTGTTGCCATAGTGGGAGTGGGTGAGCTTGTCAAAGTAGAGGAAATCTCTTGCTGAGACCCTGGGAGGAGCTTGCACAACACCAAGGCTCAGGTTGTAATGGTTCCTTTGATTATTTAATACAAATAAGTCCATTCTTCTCAATGATTTGTTAATAAATTATTTCATGCATTCCTTGGTCAGTATGATAGATATGCTTTGTTTTATAATGAATATTCAGATGCTATGTAATCGTTTGCCTTGTTAGTGTATGCAGGTCTGAAAGTGAAGGAGGAGCTCATTTGGATCAACAAGACTGGACTACTACAACAAACGTTGGACCTAAGGTAAGATCGAAAACATTTGAATTCTTGTAAAATGATGTTTATCTAGAGAAGGATAGCTCTTGTTTGGTTTGTTTGTCATTAGAGAGTCTTAGACTCCTAGGAAGGTTGGATTTGTCCGCAAATATAACCCATTCCGTGTGACAAATTGGCGACTCCGCTGGGGATTCCATTGTTGGGTTTGATTTTTCCTCTTGTCATTGCTTTGACCTGAAAAGAGTCTGATATCTTTTGTTTTTTGGTTGTTTAACTATGTTTTTGGGTGGCTTAGCTTAGGGTCAGTTTAGATCTTAGCTTTTCTTTGTTTTACAAGAAGTACGCACCCTCTGAGTTAGACACAGTGCGTACTTGTGCGCACTGTATCTGTGCACACAGAGCGGCCACGCACCTGGTTAAACAGGTTGCCTGCGTACCCTGGTAAAATTTAGAAAATTTCCCTTTTTAATCAGTTTTTCCCTTTTGAATTTGTTTTTCTTAGTTTTTTTTCTGCCCAGAACCTCTGTTAACTGTCAGAAATCTTCACCTATACTTTTTCCATTAGTGTTGATAGTTTTAGTGAGATTCCTTGGGATTTTTGCCTTAGGGTTTGGTTTTTTTTATAATTGGTCCTGTAGTGACTTTGGGTTGAGAAATCATAAAGCCTTAGATCTCTCTGGTTTTGTTGATCTTCTTAGGAGTCAGGCCAGTCACGAAATCTTCCCTCGTGAGCAACCTACCTTTGTGTTGTCTCTCTTGCAAAATTTCAATAAGCTTGTCATTTAAAGTTGCGAATTTCATTTTATAAAAGAACAAAAAGAGATTGCGTTTTTTTTTTATTAGTTCATGATTCTGCATAAACTAGCCCTTGGAACGATCATTTCCAAGTAAAACACCCCAAGAA
>APFE031652324.1:0-10266 GCA_000404065.3 Pinus taeda
AATATTCTATTTAACTTTTAATGCTTTGCTTAATACATTAATATTACATAAAAAAAATATTGAATATCCACTTATATTAATGCTTTCGTTGTTAATCTCTCAATATATTATACATTATAATTGGTATGTATTATATATTATAATTGGTAGGTATAAATAACAATGGTAATTGTTAACACATAAATGTTGGTTATATATTATAATTGGTATGTATGTGTAACAATTTTGCAAATGGCTAACAAATAAATGATATTATAATTGTTATGTATATATAAAAATTGTAACGGTTAACACATAAATGTTGGCTATATATTATAATTTATATGTATATATAACAATTTTGCTAACGTGTAACACATAAATGTTGAGTATACAGATATAGTGTTGAAGTGTTTAGAATGGAATTTGTACATATTAAAATTTAGTTTACATGGTGTTTATATATTAAAATTTAATTTACATAGATATTATTATATATAAAGTGGTAGAATGGAATCGTATGTATAAAATTTGATTTAAAAAAATTTAATGGGTTATATTATATATATAAATATTTAAATTTTATTTAAAAATTAAATATATAAAAATTAAAAAAGCTTAAAAGGAATTTCATTCACCGATAAAGATCTATTGTTTGTATGTATTGGTTAATAACCTTTCGTGTGTTCGATGTTAAGAATCTAAATAGTTTATCTAGTGAGGATTTTCATATTCGAGAAAGGTTGTCTTTATATAGAAGCTTCTCTTTCTGCACATGTGAGTTCCTCATGGATATGACCTAGCATGAGTTCATGATAGTGCGAAGCAAAGTCCTCCAGCTAGTAGTGCATATGGTTGTTGCCCCAGTGGGCCCGCTCCTTATAGTACACGATGCCCCTTTGAACTCATGCCTCCTAATGAGGCATGGTGGTTAAGACAAAGTGACAAAAGAATACAAGCAACAACCATGGAGGATAGAGAAAGAAATCAGAACAAGGGAGAAGCCATGTCAAGCAAGGGATAAGCCTGTTAGAGACATCATCATTGTCACATTCGAAAAGGAAAAGGAAAAGGAAAAGGAAAAGGTGTCACTTAGTAGAAGGAGGATAAGAATGTAGCCATTTAGATAAGATGGCCATCTAAAAGTAAAAACAAGGAAATTTAGAGCTAAGTGACGATAAAACCAAGACTAGAAGTGAAAAGCCAGAAAGCAATGGAGAGAGGAGGAACACTAATCATGAAGAGATAACCCAACCAAAACCACTGTGGCAGGAGGCCTAGACATACAAACAAAAAAAATTAAGGCCAGGGGATAAGGGACAAGAGGGGAAGGCCCAAGGAAGGAGGAGGAACATAGAGAGGCCAAAAGAAAACCATGAATAATAGGCATTGTAACACATGACCTGCATAAATGCTTAAACCACAATATATGAGAACTTATAGAGTGTAACAATTCATTACTAGCTTTGAGACAACACTGTCGCATGAGAATTGAAGTAGCCTCACCGAAAACCACACTTGTTGGTTCGAAACATGTTGACCAAAAATTTCTCTTATGTGATTTCTACCTAAAGACTTTGCTTAAATTTTATTTATCAATAATAGCGAATATTACTAGTTTTGGATCAATAGTGATGATGTGTTTTGTTAGAGCACTCCTTAATGTGAACTCACTAGTTCAATTCGCCACCTCAATCGAGGTGATATATTAGACATAATAAAAATATAATCCAACCAAATTTACAAAAAACAAATAAAGAATATTACTAACTTTCTTTTAATCTCAAACAAAATATTAAATTACTTTATACTATGAAAATGCCAACTCAACCACACATAAGAATAACATAATTTAAAGTCAAAGTCAAATCATACTATACCTAAACTTTCCAATATAATTCGTGAAAAATTATATTAAATTGAAAAGTTTAAAAACAATAATACTTATCAAACTCCTTAATAACGTAATATTTTTTATATAGTCTCCTTTCCAATTTCTCTATTAATATATATATATTATAGTTATAAATATATAAACCAATTTCCCTTAATTATAAATATTTTAATTATTCTATTACTATAATATTAGAATAATAATATATATTACCAATTTCCCTTCGTTATAATATATATTATAAAAATTAAAGTGACCTATAAACGAGAGGTGATATTAAAGTGATGTAAAAATAAAAACAAGATGCGATGTTAAAGTGTCACGGAGAGCAAGGAGCAATGATCACTAGGTGGTGTGTAATCACCTTTTGCGTAATTCTTTAGCTTAGAATTTGAAGGCCCACTAAATTTAAGGAAGGAACTTAGGGGTATGTTTATTGAAGTTCATCCCGCCTACTTTATAAAAGCTAAAATGGCGGAAGTAAGGACAAAGGCAAAGGCAAAGAATTGTGGAGTTGGAGGTGATAGAGACCGACAAAATGGCGGTTGACGGAAAGTCATTGGCGGAGCGCTTATTGTCTCGTGTCCGGCAAGGCTGGGGCGGATGCCGATTCGGAGTTTGCTTGCTCTATTTCCTCTTCCGCTTCCTCCTATCTTTCTTCATTTTTAACTCCTGAAAGGTGGTTGGCTCATAATTCTCATACAAATACATACAGACAGATAGATCTGTCTACACCTAAAATGGTCATGGTGATGGTCAAGATTTGAGAAGATCTGTGTGTAAGATAACGATGCGGGAATGGATTCTTCTGCGATGAATAAATCCCTGGGAAAAGGCGAGGGATCGATTTGATTTGGGGCAAATTTTGTTATTTAGGGACGGTGAAGCGAGGTTATTAACTGTATGGGATGGAGCCTCGCGTGGGTAACAAATACAGACTCGGCCGCAAGATTGGCAGCGGCTCCTTTGGCGAGATCTATTTAGGTTTTGGTTTCTTCCAATAGTTTCTTTTTAATTTTCTGTCTGCAAATGAGCGATTGCCCACGGACAGGCTAATGATGGATGTTGCAGTTAAATGACGGATGTTTATCGGGCAAGAAAGAATAACGGTGCGCTGTAATGTTTGCAGGTACTAATATCCAGTCCAATGAGGAGGTGGCCATCAAGCTGGTAAGCCCTCGAACCCTAGTTTCTTTTGCTCAATTATTAATAATCTCATCGCACCCAACACTTCATTTATCATTAAAAGTCTCTGCGCGGGTCGATCCATGGTTGTTTTGTAGCCATCCTTGTGTTGATCGCTAGAAGCAATTTATTCTTCCTCGATCCATATTTCAAAACAGTAAATCTGTCAGATTCAAAGACCTAAATGGCTTCAGATTAATTCTGCTTGAACGCTATTGTGGGGTCCTTTTTCAAAATTTTCACATGTAGGTTCTGTCGAAACTTGGTCTTAATTTAAAGTAAGGCGTGTCCATACTGCAAAATGCGGGGACAAACAGTCGATGCCGTTTTTTGTTATAATTGTAGGCATTTTGGAATTATTATAAGCGAGACCCGCGAGAGGTCGAGTATTGCAATGCATAGGGTTGCCGATGCAGGGTTCAATGATGTCATTACACCTTGATGTTTCATATTCGAACTTGCACAGCTCTTTTAACTGTTTTTTATGGCATGCATATTGGGTTCTGTAATCGAGGGTACACTAGCAAAAGGAATGAAACTAAATATGTGATGTGGCTTAATGAGAAACATGAGGAAACCTATGTTTGATTGTCTCCAACGATGTAAATATCGTTTGGTTCCATTTTTAAAAAACTTGACTTCGTGCGATGGTTGATTATCTGCGGATGTCTATTAATCAATTCCAATAACATGTCGTGGATTGATGGAAGAGTTCATTGCGCGAAATCCATAGCTGTTTTATCTGTAGTCTGTCAGTGCTTATTCGCAGAATTTGTTTAAAGCAGGAAGATTAACCTCTGTTTGAAGTTAGGATGACCTGCAATGATGACATTTGCAAAATGATACTTGGTTGTGAATGGCTTTCTGATAGAATTTCCACGTCGTGTAACAGGCTTGGTTAATTATTTTTTGACTTGGTTTCCACTTCAAAATGAATCAATTTAACGAGTAAAGTTTTAAATCGTACAGTAATATATCATTGCGCATTACTGGCTCGGGATCATGATAATGCCATCTGCCCATTCATAAGACAAATTTGCTATGCTGCATTGAATTGAGGGTGGGTGATGGGGAATGGGAATAAAGGGATGGGTTTCGGGGACAGTTGGAAGGTACCCCACATTTCGAGTGTCTTGAGTATGGATGATGGGTATGGTAACAAACATTAAAAATTTTAAAATACAAAAAAACCATTACATGTTTAAGAACAAAGATACTTCAACATAGGAACTATGATACAACTCAATAAAAGTAGCAGTTCTTAGATAACAGGTTTGGAGGTCCTTGTTTCACATCGATGTTAAAACCCTGAAATGGAGAGTAGATTCAGGTACAAGAACCTACTAAACATGAGATTCAGAACTGTTTTTGTGACAACCACCCCCCCCATACAAAAGTACATAACACAGTATTCCAGCATGCACTGTGTTAAAAAACCTGCAAAATGCGAGGGGCTTCCTCCTTCCATGGAGTTGCCAAATGAGTTATATCTTCACATACAAAACCAATATGTAGTTGATCTACAAGATCTGAAAAATGGATTTTATCCTTGACAAAACAAGCAACATTGAGAAGGGATTATCAAAGGTTCACCTTGGCGACTCCACTCAATCAAATTGTTCATTTATTAAATTCAAAACTCCCTTATTGGGAAAATGGGCCTCCGAGGAAATTACATATATAACAATGACCTAGATCTAATCTAGTTGATCAAACCGTAGATTAGTCATTTGATCTATCTTTTGGTTGGTTTGGATCTCCCTTGCTGCTCCTTGCACCTTTCTTTGATCCAATACACTTGAATGGAAGTCTCTCTCCACCTAATCGTTGAGATCTCACTCTCACTGTGTCTTCAAGATGTATTGTGTGTCTTCTCCCTTGGCCAAGTCTTTCTTTCATAACCTTGGGCTATGACCAAATTGACGACCCCAATATCTAAAGTGATTAGCGATTGAGATTAGATAAAAAATTCAATAGTTTATATTTTTCTAATTCACTAATGCAAAATCCTTTACATTCCATTAGATTAACTCACTTTTGCCTTATAAAAGAAATTACTTTTGTCAATTGGTATAAGTTGCTCTCTAACTCTGATAACCATTGATGTGGCTGGGATAGACTCCTTTAGATGAATGAGCACTTGCCCATTGTGTGATACACCACTATCCAGTTACCAAGCATTCTTGGTGATGGTGCTAGTAGATTAAGAAGAGACAAAAGATAAGTCCTCAAACTTTGCTGCAAACTCATTGAGTTGTACCTTTGCTGATGTTGCTGTATTTTGCGACTTCCCGTCCCCTTCTACTTCTTTGCACATTGTGAAGCATGGGAATTCTTGGTGATGGTATGACAAGTCCTTCTCAAATTTTGTTGATGTTATTGTGTGCTGTGACTTCCCCTTCCCTTTTTCCTATCTGCACATTGTGATGCATAGTGCTTACCCTTATGGCAACCGAAGCACTTGATCTTACTGAAGTCCTTATGTTTGAGGAAGTAAGGTTTCACAAAATTGTGAACTTCTTGATCAAGATTCATGGCAAAAGGGTTCAATTAGAGGGAAACTTGAAAATGTGATGTTTTGTTTGGTTTGGAGTCTAGGTCGCGTCGCTTAGGTTGCTTGGTTTGATGGATGCCATTAAAATTCTTTCAATTCAATTCAATTCTTCTTCTCTAGTTGAGAGGATTCCCCCTCATTGTTACCTTTGGAACCCTCTCCTCAGGTTCTCCTCTTCAACTTCCTGCTTGTTGACATTAGACTCCTTGGATGCATTCATCCCAAAGCCTCTCCCAGTTGGTAAGAAATTCCTTTGACAAATGGTTCCCATGACTTGGGAAGACCATTTAGTACCATTCACAAGCTCTATGTTTTCCACCCTCTCATTAATCACCTTTGCGCAGTTTCAGAGCTGAGCGGACTGCTGGGCAGTAGAGGACTTGCTCTTGAAAATTGCGTAATTTTTCGGGTGAGCAACCGGTAGACTAATAGGGGGGCTGGCTGGAAAAACTGTGCAATTTTCTGAGGGAGACAGGGACAGGCTCTTAGTGTCTGTCCGACTTGTTTGTGCAATTTTCTCAATTAGTGGAGCAGTCAAGGTCTACAGCCTTTGTGCAATTTTTGAGGGGAGTCAGTCCTAGGGTGGCTGTCGGGTCAAACTCTTTGGTTGACTAGTATGAAGGTTGATTCATTTGCTTGTGGGCAACGCAACTTGAAATGGCTTGCTTTTGCTTTTGCGTTGTTCTGGGGGACAGTTGTTCGAGTCAATGGTGGGGTGAACGTCTGGCTGTTAGAGGGGAATTTGGTTGTCAGAACTTTAGCAAAATGATTAAGTGTGTGAACAAGTGGAAAGGTGCATACATGATCTTGCAAATAGACACTTACATGATTTGACGACGAGATGACTTGAACCATCCAAACACATATGCTCAACATGATTGATCGACGATGTGAGCGACAAGCGCGACACTTGTGATTAATCGTTGGTCGATCGTGACGACGCTTGCGCGACAAGCGTGGCACTTGTGATTAATCGTTGGTCGATTGTGATGACGCTTGAATGACAATGTATGTGACTCCATGTGTGAGTGCAACGGATGTTTACCTAGCGAACACCACATGTACACACGAAATGAAGACCTTGAGTATGACTAGAACATGGTTGCACATGATAGTGACATCAACATACAAAAGTTGCGGGTGGGATGATCAAGCAAGGTGGTTGCGAAGACTCACGTGACCTCATAGAGTGAGCCCGAGTGCGTGTAGTCATAAAGTAAAGCTCTCAAAGGAGGCTTCGAAATTGGTTGCAGGCCAAAATTTTGGAGGGTGTTGTCGCCGCTGCAACACTTGGCGACACACTAGTAAAACTCCAACTTCTCTGTTTTGGTTCATTGCTAGCACAATGCCTTGGTCTTTTGGGGAGTATTGAATTGCTATGTGGGTTACTTCGGCTTCCCCACTTACCCCATGGACATACATGGTTCACCTTCTCCTAACTTAGTCATACACAGTACCCTAACAGGGCCACGCAGGAATACACACATTGCTCCACTGCTAGCGAGCCTGGTCAGTACCTTGGTGGAGTTGCATGCTTCACCTCTCTCCGTAGGAAGCCTTTCTCTTCTTTCGCCTTTGTATTTTTTCAAGAGGACTGTGCATAGACACTTACCTATTTTTGGGGTGGAAGAGGGATCCCAACTTATTGAGAGCAGAAGAGGTTGTTCCTTCAGAGAAGCATGTAAGACTTGTGACATAGGTTTGCTCGTTTAGATTTTCCCCTTCTTCATTTCTATTGGTTGGATGAGCTTGAACACACAGAATAGAATGCTGAGTACAAGCATGGGGCTTCCCAATGTGGACACAGGTTCATGGTAGGACCAAAACTTCCCTTGCAGACGGCTCATATTTTTTGTCAAGACTTTATTGGTTGAAGGTTATAACCAAGCACAAAGAAGATGGACAGAACACTGGCCAAGTGCTGCAGTGTCACAAGCCTCTTCATATCTTAGCCACATACTCATTCAAAAGCCAGAACGCAGTAGATTGAAGCACTTATTTCCGGAAATAAAAATAGTAAGGTATTAAACAACTCAAACAAATGAAAACAAAAATAGTAAGTGAAGCAACCAAATGAAAACAAAGACAATAAGCAAGGCAAACAAAATGAAATAAGCAACAAGCAGATTATGTACATGGCACGGGGTGCGGCTTGGCCTTCTGGAAGTAGTGCTTGAGATTTTGGTTGTTGACAGGAAGGTTGTCAATCCTCTTGTCAAGTGATTGTAGACAGTACGTGTGTGGCCAAGTTTCTCATGGACTATGTACGGACCAATCCACAGTGACTGAAACTTCGTATGCTTGCCTTCGTCTTCATGAGACTTATCCCATTTTAGAACCAAGTCACCAACACTGAAGTTAGCTCTCCCTGCAGACTTCTTATCGAGCAATCTCTTGATACGGTTATGGTGGAGTGCGATTTTTTCTTTTGCTTTCATCCTTTCTTCCTAAAGCTTATGGAGAGCATCCATCCTACGCTGAACTAGTTGGCAAGGCTTGCCTTGGGATTTTTGGTAAAGTTGAAGTGCAGGCAAATAGATATTAGGTGGAAGGCTGACTTCTTTTCCATTAACTAGGAAGTACAGTGAGGTATTCAGAGATGGCTTGGGTGTTACACGGTCAGCCCATAATTCATTCGTCAGGGCGTTATGCCAGTTGCGTTGCTCAGAGAAAACAATCTTTTTGATTATGCAAATGAGGTTTTTATTTGTGGATTTTGCGAGACTGTTTCCTTGTGGGTAATAGTTAGATGAATGTTTTAGCACAATACTATTCTGTAATGCAAAATCATAGAGTTTCAAAGACGAAAAGTACGTTGCATTATAAAAAATAAGTGATATCGAAACACCAAAGCATGAGATGATGTTCTACTAAAGGAAGTAGATGACTTCCTGGTTGTTCACTTATTTGAGCAGAACTGCTTTTGTCCACCGCATGAAGTAATCAATTGCTGTTAGAATGTAGTGGTGTTGCTTTGACGAATGTGGGAAGATTTCCCCAATGATGTCTAGACCCCACTGTTGGAATGGTTCGGTCACTGCATTAGGGTGCAGTGGGGTTGCTGATCTTCGTGTTGTGTTGGTGCATCGCTGACAGATCGGGCACTTGCGGGCATAAGCATGTGCATCCTTGAATAATGTGGGCCAGTAGAAATCGGCTTGCATAACTTTGTGCGCAGTGCTGTTTCTTGCAAAGTGACCCCGAATGGGTTCGTCGTGCAGATCTTGAAGTACCTTCTATGGTTCATGTGCCTCCAGGCACCTGAGCAAAAATTTGTTATTGTGCTTCCTGTAAAGCACTCCGTGCACTGATTGATATGTTAAGGCTTTGTTTGATGGAAAAGTGAGAGGGTATGGTGCTGTGCTCAAGTTACCGGTGCATATCTGCGTACCAAGAGGTTCCATCTTTAGTGGGTGTTGCTCGCCTTATATCATACATCTCAATTTCTTGCTCCCAGCTGATGAGCTCTTCTTCACTCTTCGGTGCATGTACTACTTTAGCTGCAAGTTTGCAGAGCCCATGTCCTTTGATCGTGTGAACTGGCTTGATTTCAAGATCACACTCTTGCAAACTTGTCATATAGTTCGCACGTCGTTCGCCTAGTTCTTGTTGTATAAGAAATGTGCGGATTGGTGGGACCGCCTTGTATATTGCATATGCTTGTTTGTCAATGGCGGGGTAGTTGAGTTCTGGTCCCTGCATGCTTGCGCTCATGAAGGAGATGGGACGTTCATCGTTTGTTTTGTCCTTCTGAGTGAGTACGACAGCGAGCGAATTATTAGAGGCGGAGGTGTATAGCAGGAAATCCTTCTTGAAGTTTGGGCTATAGAGTGCAGGAGTTTCTGCAATGGCCTGCTTGATTTGGGCAAATGCATACTTTTCCCTCTTGCCCCAGCTGTAGATTGCATCTTTCTTGATCATGCCCTGCATGGGCTTGAGCAGGAAGTTTATCTTGCCCAAGAAGGACTGCATGGCTTTCTTGTTGGCTGGGTGAGGGGTCTGTGTAATAGTTTGGACCTGGTGCGGATCCACCTAGATCCCACTCTTGGCAATAATGTGTCTAAGAAGGTTCCCCTCAGACACTGCGAATACGCTTCTTTTGGGATTGAAGGAAATCCCATATCTCCGGCATCGTTCAGAAATTTTCTTCAAATGGCGTATGTGGTCTCTTCGTCTTCTTGAGAACACAGTCACGTCGTTGAGGTATAACCACCACGCTCTGTCTGATGAGTCCGTGAAAAGCGATGTCCATGGTGCATTGAAAGGTTGTGCCTGCATTTATAAGCTCAAATGACATTTGTCTGTAAGCAAACGTAGCCCACTTGGTACAAAAGGTAGTCTTAAGTTTGTTAGGTTCTGATACCAGAACTTGATTGTATCCTGAAAAACCATTGAGAAGGGAAAACATCTGTGCCCTAGATACTGTTTGCAGAATGTGGTTCATAGACGGCGCGGGGTAGTTGTCTTTGTAAGTTTGTTCGAGGCGCGGTTCACGTTTTGGAAATCAACACACACACAAGCAGATTTCTGTGGACTTCTTGCGTACAGGAACAAGGTTTGAAACCCACGTGGAATGACGAACTTTGTATATGATCCGTGCATCCAATAGCTTGGTGAGCTCTTTTTGTATGAGGGGTTCAAGTGATGGATGTAC
>APFE031652326.1:0-12201 GCA_000404065.3 Pinus taeda
GTTTGAGGCTTGACAAGGAGGACAACATGGCTATTTAACTGCAGATAACCATGGTGACAAATTTCAGTGTAACACATCATGTTTCTAGATGTTGGAAGAGAATGGCCATATACAGGAAACTTTTGAAGGAAAAGAAGAAAAGAGCCAAAGGTCTATTAGACAAGGAAAATCATGTTTTCAAGAGGATGCACATATGTTGCACTTACTGCCATAAGCAAGGGCATATTGCTGAAAGGTGTTGGACTCTGAATCCAACAATGCTTCCACAAAAACTGAAGGAAGTGGAAAGAGAAGATGGCGGAACTGGAAATGAAGTTTCCATGGATGTTGTGCTTCAGAATGATTCACACTTTGATGCTGATATGCAGATAAAGGGGAGACCTTTGAACTAGATTGGTAAGAAATGGTTAGAGTTCTTTTCCAATTAAGGTTGCATGTCTACAGATGCATCTATTTGCATTTCTTTGTTGATGAGATGCAAGTTACAAGTTTCTACCAAGATGGTCAATAGAAAAAGGTTGTGTAGGAGACTCACTTTGTTGTTGCAACATTATATGTCATTTCAGCTTTGAAAGTACAGTGTGTTTAAGTGAAAGTTGAAGGATGGAATGCATGCAAGAGCATGATGTGCATGAACACAGGGATGTTGATGTTTTCCTTGTATTTGAACATAATTAACTTGAAGGGTTGATTGCTTTGATGTAAACATGCATGTAATGTTGACTTGAGGAAAAGTTGACTTGGTCTCCAAGATGGAGATAGTGATGAAATGTTTCATCTTTTGAAAAGAGTCCTAATGGTATTTTTCTACATGCTTGACTTGAAGGGTGATTTGTGTTAAAGGCATGTTTTGTGGGTTTGTTGTCTAGTCCATCGTTTATATTCAGATGTAAGACATGGAGGTGTTCACAAGATGTGAAATTTGTTTCTTTTGTTGAAGCAGGAGTTTAGGCCATCCAGTTGTTGTTTATATTTCTGTTGTTGTTAACAATTGTTGGTGACAGCTTGTCAAACAGGTACAAATGAAAGTTTTGTGGAGTAGATGTACTTCACATTTATTTGAGCCACCTTGGATCAATGATCAAGGCAGAAAAGTTCAAACTACCTTCTATGACCATTTCAATAGAAGTTATGCATGAAGGCAAGAAGGAAGACAGTTCTTCCTAGGAGAACCAGCACATCTAGAAAGGAAAGTGGTCAGAGACTTTGGTTCAGAGGCACTATGCAAGGCAAGTGTGTGGAGGCTGAAAGAAGAGGGTGTTGTTACTCTCAGGTACTGTTCAGATCAGTATATCAGTATTTTGGAGACCAAAAGTTCTTTTAGTGGGAAGGCGTGATCTAATATGGATTTTGGATAGACTCCTAAGTATAAGTGTTCCTCACTGAGGAAAATGAAAGTCCAAGGAAGTTCCTGTAAATAGCCCCATTGCAAAGATCATCTCATTCTGAGACTATTGCAACTTGAATGGGAAAAAATGGACGTAGGATGCTAAAGTTATGGCAGAAAGAAGATGCCTTTGTTCTTTGGAAGAAGAGGCAAAATCCTTTAAAAATGGGCAAAAAACCCTTATAAAGGGAAATCGCATTGGAGGAGGTCAAAGGCGTACTTAAGTGAAAAGGGGAAGCACCCCCGATTACCGAGCCCCGACATATCTGGTTGGAGGCAGGCTTGTGTGTATATAACCTAAGGAAGAACCACGGGCCGATATGATATCACGATCGCTGATATCGGCGGATCGCAATCGGCATTGGCATAGGCCATGCCATATGGGAAGACTTCGAGTCCATGCGATACGCAATTGTGATCAATCGCATCACAATATCGCGTCAGAGTAATATGACGGATCGGGGCCATATATATATATATATATACTATATATATATATGCGCCGATGCGATTCGACCGGACCCAAAAGGGTTGTAAATGCTGCTGCATAATTCTTTGAAGTCCACCATAAGGCCCTCCATCAGATTTTCATTGTTTTTAATGTATTTAAATAAATACAAAGGGAACTATGGCACAGGAGCATTGCGACTTGCGCTAGCGATTACAAGCGGACCCGATAGGAGTATACAGTGGATTTAAAGATATTTGAAGTTAGATAAACGGCTGTTTGGCGAGTTTTCCTGTGTCTTTAGTGGATTTCTCTGTGTAAACAAAGAACACTATTTTTAGGGATTTAAAAGGCCCGATGGTCCCTTCCATTATAGAACAGGTGGCCACCATCCCTGAAGGCATTTAGCAAATATTGTGAACGCTCAGAGGGGGATTTGAGCGGACAGAGGCCGGGAGCCAGAGAGCCCAGAAGAGGAAATGAACGGATAGCGCTGGTTGGCTTAAAAGCCACAAAATGATAGAGACAAAAGGAAGAGTGTTGAGACAAGATCGCAAAAAGCGAAGCCAAAGCAAGAAGCTAAGGCAATTGAGAGCAGAAAGAGCTCACTTGAGAGTAGGAGCACATAAAGAAAAAGGCAGAAGCAAAAAGACACTGAGAGAGAAAAAGTGAATGTGCAGAGCAGCCGAGGGAGTCACTTGGAGGTCAAGTGAAAAGCCAAAGCTCTGTAAATTGCCAAAGCTAAAGAAGCTAGAGCCAGAACCAAGAGCCATAAAGCTGAGAGCTTCAAGAGCCGGGGATAAAATGGTGTCTTAACCCATTGTTTCTGTGTAAAACCAATGGAGTTGAGCCAAGGAGCTTGTAAAAGGACATCCCAGAGAGCCTAGTCGAGTTGACTAGAGCTCAAGGAGACGTAGCCCAAGAGTTTTGGGTGAACTCCAAATTAATATTGTTGTCCATGTGTCTATTTTATTGCTGCATTGTATCTGTTGTTTTAATTGTTGCTATTTTCTTTATATCAAATTAAGCAAATCAATTTGCAGCACCTGAACAGTTGAAAATAAACATAAGCATACACCCATATTTTCAAGCACATATTTAATTCTGCACAGGTTAATCATTAAGACTTTGGAATATTCAAGCTTTGGAAGTGGGAGAGGTTCTTGTAAGTTAGACAAGAAGCCTAAGTGCCCCATTTTCAGATCATTGATACGCATCCTCTCCACTATACTATAGGAATTGATTTATTCTTTTTCAGGATTTAGATATGAAAAAGACAAAAAAATCAAATATTCCAAAAAAGAGCAGGAATGAGATATTTTCTCCATTATTTGATGGCAGCAAGAGTCAGTCATGTTTTCCTTGAAAAAAGCACTTAAAATTATTCTTTCCTCCATTAGGATGGGACATAGTTTGACCTTAGGGAAGCCATAACCTTGTTCTTGAGTTAGTCCTCCTCCGGTTGGTTATCTTATCCAATCATATGGAGAGTTTTTTAATTCTTCATGCATTGCAAACTTATACAAAGTTATCTTATGATGCCATAAAGTCACATCAATTCGTGCTTTTTTTAAAGGGAAGTAAACTAGTTATTGGCCATTTTGTGGTGTCTCTTGACTCATTTTTGTCAACCATACCCAGTTTTTCAAGTTATTCTAAATATCACATCAGCTACATGGTCCTTCACTTGTGTTGGTTAAGAACGTCCCCATTGAATTCTTACTAGTAGGTCTGCTCTTACCAACTCCAACAAATTGCTCTAAGAGTAGACCTAGAGTTTTACCCTAGCCCTATTTACATCATTGATAGGTGATCCTATGTTCAACATCGATCATTATTATGAGTCTTTTACTGAGTGGTTTCCCTTTTGTTCGGTGTCAACTTACATTATCACACATTTGGATTTGTGTAGTGCCTTGGTTTCCATTTGACCCTATTGGTGGATTCCTCACCTATGTGTCAGATTTCATTATTGGCTAGTTCCGAGGATTTCTGTCATGTGCTAGCCACATCTTGTGTATGTTGGAAATGTACTTAGAAATGGTTACTTCATCCCTTTTCATCCGATTTCTTCCAAATTATTGGCTTCCAAGTCACACGTGCCGATTGATGTGGGATTCCTTAATGCCTTCCTTCCAGTGGATCTATTCCCATTGATTCCAAATCATTGCTCTGGGAACAAGGTATAGAGTCCTCTTTTCAGTACCTTAGGGTTTGCAATCATCAATGGCAGACTCCTTCGCTATCAACAGTGAGAATACATCAATATCTCATGATTGATATATTCTTTCAAGTGTTCGATTTCAACACATTTATTCACACTTATTCGATTTCACTGAGGTACCTTGACACTCATTATCATTATTGGTGAGTTGTCTCTTGTTTTTTAATGGTATACATCAATGAATGGTAATCAAACAATTTATCACATGGTCAACTTCCACTGATTTATTCCCATAGTGTAGAAATGTACCATCTATAGTTGGTGAAGACCTCAGGTTGTGTCAGCATCTTGATTCACTTAACAACACCTTCAATTTTCTGCTAGTGATACCTCCTAACTTTGTATGTTGTAGTCCTTCATAGCAACATCTTATATGTTGGCACCTGAGGTTATGCAATACCATTATTCCACCTATATTACTTGGTACTTTTATGAGGATCAGTTTTGCAACATCATTGATCAAACAATCTTCTAGCACCATTGATCGGATATTCTTCTATATGTGATATTGAGACATAGCTTCATTGTGTTCCTTCATGGTTATGATTTGATGATCCATTATGTATTCTACAGCTGCTTCTATTCACTTATGTATACATTCTGGATCTGATTTTTACTTGATCAACAAACATGCTTTATTACTTCTAAGCATAGGTATGCCCACCTCAAACATGAGTTTTCTTTCTAACTTATTCCATAGGTATTTGAGGGGTTGGAATCTGATGATCTCCTCTCTAGTTTTTGGATGAATCCTCTCCCTATACTTAATATATTTCAAACATCATGTACCCCTTCTGACCTCATATATTAGGGGGCATCTGTTATAGCATCATTTAGCACTTCTGTAGACTTGATGCTCTTTTATGACCCTGTTCAATCCATTTTCTGATACAAACTTGATATTATATTAAAAAATAATATTTCAAATTTCATACACAACTCTGCCCACACTAAATTACGTACATACGTGGGTCCTATAACACTGCACCCACGTATACCTTTTAAAATATGAAAAAATAAAATAAAATGATATTTTTCGGGCAGGTTACGGGTTCTACCGAGAGCCCACCTATAGGAGCCCATGGCACAATTAAATTAACCAATTTCAAGCAGTATATATACAGCCCGTGGGTAGGCATAATTGATACAAGAGAAGGTCTATCAACATTATACCCATTTTTCTCCCAGATCAAGTCTATTTTTCCCGCGCCTCCTTCACTCCCTGTCTCTAGGAAACCTTGGTTTCCTTTGTAGAGATGGTCATATTCCTTATAGCATCTCCTTGTAGTTGTTATATAGGTTCTCTTCATGGCTCGGGCTAGACAAATCTAGAGGAAGGCTCCATTGCTGCCTTTGGCCTAGATCAGGTTGTACCTTTTTTATACCTATCATTGTTAATAAATAAAGAGCTCATGTTTTTTTCCTGATTGTTATTGTCTCATGAATAGTAGTTTATATGCTTATATATGATGATCTAACATATATTTTATGTATGTGTTGTAGCGGCTAAAACCACCCTCCAAAATTTTGCCTATGCTTTGATTTTGGAGCCTTCCTTCATATCCACATGATCTTATCTTGTATTGTTGTCAAGTACTCGTGATTTGACTAAGACTTATCTTTTTCATTTGTGTTTTCATTTTGCCATTTTTACACTTAGTTGATCTTTCTAAGTCATAATATAACCTCCTGACTTGGTCACACATCAGTTCTGGGCTTGCCTCAAGAAACTATGCAATCCTTGAGGGCAGTTAGCCTTGATGATTGGATTTGTGTAGTCTAGACTGGATGTCAGGCTTGAGCTCAGAAACTCCGTAGTCATGGGAGGCAGCCCAGTACTGGTCCTAGAAACTGCACAATCCCTCACTGAGCTCAGAAAATGTGCAATGCTCTAAGCCCGAAATTTTCCTAGTTACCTAGAATTGAGCAATCTTTCCCGATAGTGTGCATGGAAAGTTTCTTGAAAAAAGCAAAAAGCTAAAAAGTGAAACGAATCCCTAGAAAATAGAGATTTATTATTAACTTCTCAAAGTTGGCACATTGCTATTTTTAGAAGTTTCTGACAAGTGTCACTTTTTCCTTGATTTTAGGCATGCATGTCATAAACCCTAATTTGCTCAAATCTATTTAATTGATGCCTCTAGATCTCATTTGCACATTCGATCTTGGAGCTCTAGCATTCCATAGGAAATCAAGGAACCTTCGAGCCAGGGTTTTTTTCTGAACAAGGGAAACTTATTCAACTAGTTAGATTTATTGGCTCGATAGTTGAGAGCCCATGT
The DNA here is from genome assembly GCA_000404065.3 of Pinus taeda. Taxonomy (NCBI): domain Eukaryota; kingdom Viridiplantae; phylum Streptophyta; class Pinopsida; order Pinales; family Pinaceae; genus Pinus; species Pinus taeda. Next base: position 6,342 of record APFE031652326.1, read on the forward strand.
AGCGCATGCCTGGAATCCTCTTGAGGGTGAGCAAGCAAGGTTTTATATGTATTCATATTTAATGGATGTAATATGTGCACAAAATGTATTTCCTGGCATGAACTAGATATCAACACCACGAGAAAATGTCGTACATATCTATTGTAAACACTGTCGGATTGCAGTCATTGAGGATTAATGGAGTAGCTAACTAACCACTTCATCATTCCACTTTACAAAGTCATCTTTGAAGAAGAACCGCCTTGCATGTCATGAGGAGAAATCAAGGAAATAATAAATATAGTAGATTTGTTTGCCTCACAAAGTGGCACCTTCCTTAGAGTCTTCGGTGCAGAGAATTCACCGCATGTGTTGCCAAGGTATGCCACTAACAAGCTTGTCATGTAAGAAGTGTCATATCATCTCAAAAGACGGTTTTCAGCAGCTTTGTACAGGAATAAGAAATTACTTTGGCCAACTTTTCCTATGCGAATTAGATTACACGAGATAAAGAACTTGAAAGTCGTGGTTACCAAAGGAAAGGTGATAGAGAAGGTTTCATTCGATACTCAAGAGTTTAATACGTATGATCCCCCGCTATATTTGCAAAGTCCATTGTGTGAGAATTTACTTTCAGTGGATCAGCAGGACATTTCATTGGCCAGAGGAGGACCCATGGATGAATTACTATAATCCCTCCAAACCCCGCGACCTGATTAGTATAGCATGAAATTCACAGGATACTCTACAGAAGGTAGCAACTCAAGAAGAAAAAGTAGCAAAAGGCAGTAATCTCATGCATGATAAGGGAAAGAGATATTTTTGATAGTCCAGAGGGAGAACAAAGTTGCAAGATGAAAGCAGATCTAATTCTTATGAAAGCAAATTTAGTAGCAGAAGCAAAGAGGAAGCAGAGGATACAGAGAGTAGAGCAGAGGACGAGAAAAAAGAGAGCTTGCAGGAAGCAGAACAAAAATAGAAGGAAGAACGGGAGTAGAGGAGGAAAGAGAAAGAAGAGAAGCAGAGGTAGGAAAAAGAAGAAAGGCAAGCTAAAATAGCAGAAGAGACAATGCCTATACAAGTTGAAGAACAAGAGAAGAACAAACCAGCAACAGAGGAGGAGGGTGAACATATGCAAGATCGGGAGCTTGGTCAGTAGATCGAAGACTTAATTGAGGTTTTGGACATGGAGTTTGAAATGGATCCGCAAAATGAATATGTCGACCTGATGCCAAGCACACCATTAGTCACCATTCAGTATCCACCACCTCCAGTAGCAGAACTATCCTCGAGCAAGGAAGGGGATGTTGTTCCTCTTGATGGTGATCCGGTAATGGACTTGTACAATTTGTCATATGATGAGTTCCAAAAGAAGGTTGTACAAGCACGAAGAAATAATTTTCCAGATGATCACACATCACTTGCATTTTTTAGAGAAAGGGTGATAGTGGTGGACATTAGGACAAATCCAAATGCCATTATCAAATCCAATTTAGACTTTGCAGGTGCAACAAGATCAAACATTCAGTATTTGACAGCCGAGAATGAGAAATTAGCACATAACTAATAGACTACTAGGCAAAAGGAAAAAAATAACTACTTGCAGCAGCATACAATGTAGTTTCTGCATAGGTCTACTTGGAGGATATGAGAGAAGTGATACTTGTTGAAGTATCAACACTTGTAGAAACCATGTGAACCTCTATGAGGAGTTTGTGGCTATACATAAAGTAGTTTTTCGTATACATGGCCTACAACAGTAAAGAAAATATTTTGTTAAAACTCTTAGGAAAGTACAAGCTACCATTACCTATGTGTAAGAATGGACAATGCGATACAAAGGGGCACCGCTTGACTTGAGGAAGAAAATGAAGCCACAAGGAGAGTTGGAGAGAGAGAGAGTTCGAATATTGATTCAAAACAATAAGAAATTCACCTCATTTATTGGTAACATGCAGGCCTTGTATGTACATTTATTCAGTAGTTTGGATGTCTTGGTGAAATCACACAAGATCCCATCAGTTGGCTTTCTCACCAAATCCAAACCCAGGATCCAGGTTTGGCAGGAGATTGAAGAGTACTTGGAGCAGCTAAGACAAATTTCCACTAGGGAAGATTTGGAGCTAAACAAACAGAACATGAAGAACTACATCGATGGTCCTGTCCAAATTAGAACAATGTTGATCATGATTTAGAAGGAAGTTGAAACTAGTTCCAAGTCATTGCACCTAGATGCCATGGAGGCTAGAGTTCGCTTCCACCCGGACACCATCACGCAGTTTGGGGTTGTCATCGCACAGTACCAAGCTTGGCACCAATATGTTACCACGAAGCATCGAGTGGAAGTTGGTGAGATAGATTTCTCCCAAATTCAAGCATCATAGTGTTTTGTCTTGTTAGGTTGTCAAGTTGTCTCTACCTTGTTTTGTCTTATATGGGTACAAGTGTAAATTGTAATATTTTTTGTAATTATTTTGCAAGTGAAATTCCAAGTCTTAATATTGCAATATGAAGAGTCATGATGTAATGTAATGATTCATTTGAAAGAATTTGAAGAGTCATGAGGGTAGTCCAAATGTCACAAAGGGGGGTTTAAGGGTCATCCACCCCCTTGTTATAAATAGAACCTCATAACTAATGTAAGGGGCTTTTGGGAGCCAAGATTTTGGCTAGCCTTGGGCTTAGAAGGAGCTTGGGAGGATTGTGAGAGCCTTGGATTCTCCGTAGCTTAGAGTGAGTATAATCCATTGGAGGAGAAGGTGTTCTTGACTTTAATGTTCTACTATTGGGGCTAGTGGTCTATCAATGTTGTATGTATGAATGGAACTTTCACTTATAATAAAACTTAGAGTTAGCATGCTTTCATGCATATGTTGTGAATATAGTAGGACTATTATTTTTGTATTTGTAATGAATGTTATTTAACTTACACTTATGCTTCTGAACTATTTCATTTGCATTTGTCTGAATCTTGTTGAATGTGTGTTGTTGTATTAATTCATCATTGTTAACTTGTGGACTATTCCACATATTATCTTGTGATTTCATTATGATCGTGTGTTCCTTTCAAGCTGCGTACTATTACAGGCTTTGAAGGGATGCACTTCCTTTTCCCTTCTGCAGGGTCACACACTTTCTCTCACCAAAGTTACCATACTTCACTCTGCGTGTTTTTGTAGTCAAGGCATAACATTACCACCCACTGTTGGGACTCCTACTCGAAATAGTGTGATGTTTAGTTGGGACTTCATATTCGGGAGATCTCCTAAATGTTGGCGGGTCCAACGTTGTCAACAATATGCACATTGAATTATCTATTATATATATTCTTATGTGAATTGACTTGTATTCCTACTTGTTCTGGAGAAAGTAGAGGGTTTGGACCCTACGAGAACATCATCAAATGTAGGACCTTTGGGTATGTTTCCAAACCCATTTTTGGTAATTCATATGTTTGGAATGTTTGTTTGAATGCTCTTTGTTGATTATTTTTTTCTGCTTTGTTAAGGCTTTCAACCCTTTCCTTAGGGAATTTTTCCTACCAACAGTCAGGGACATGCAAAGAAAAACAGAGAAAGAGAAAACCCTTTGATACCACTAATCTGGACTTAGGAAGGAACGCAACAAAATACAAATATAAACATAAACACAAAGATGCAGCATAAATAAATCTTCATTTTATTATTATCAAAGAACTGAAAGATGCTTACAAGTAGAATGGAAATAAACTAGCTCAGGCGATGGTAGCTTATCTCTGTGAAGAGATGTGGCGGCTACATGCCTATGAACTATGTTACAATGAGGCTCAAGGGAATTTTTATTATTGAGAAACAAAGGAAACCCCTAAGAAACCAAAACATTAACCCTAGGAGATGGAACGCAAAGAATTTGTGGGCCCTGTTGGGGTTACTTGGGCAGCCATCTTCCCGAGGTCATAAATTGGTCATATGATCCTTGTTTGGCACGTATGATACCTCGTTGAAAATATCTCTGAGTACTATAGGATTTGTGGCAAGCCCTTGCCTATGGCTTTGGATAATTACATCTAACATCCTCCTAACTATTTTAAATCAACAATTTAACTATTTTCTCTTGTATTCTTATGTAAACTTCGTGACTACATAAATATAATGGACATTGTTATAATGATATTTATGACAAAACAATTAATAAATTAATATTTTAAATTGTAAAATAAATAAATAAATAACATACGTACTTATTTCTCAAATTCATTAGCCATGTCTTTTCATAATTCACTTAACCCTATATGTGATAACATAGTCATAAAAAATGTTTCATCCTTCCTCCTCACATTAATCTCCAAGGTGTTATGGTAATGTATTATGGAATATTATTGAATTCAAGACTTATTTTACCCTTACTTACTACAAATGTTTTATGCTTTTTAGCCTTCTAATTTTTTATATTAATATCCTTTCATAGGCTAAATATTTCGTTAATCATATATATATATATATATCCAGTTTGAGATTCAAATTCAAAATAATTATGTGTAATGTTGAATCCATCACTTTATTTATGATGCTTTTGTTTTACTTTCCTCATCAATTGGAAACTTTATGCCTATACAACATTGTTTCTAGAAATTTCAATATGTCCTAGTCATATATTTCTTTAAATTCATTATGGATAAATATTACCCTCTAAATGAATGTTATGAAATTATATACTCACTCTATATATGTATATATATGAATCCATACTAATGTTGGTCGCTTTAATTGTTTCCCAATTCAAGCGCCACATAAATTATCAACCCGAGGAAGTCTTTTTATTTCAAAGGTAGTTTCGCGCTGTATGTGCTCAATTTCAAAAGAAAAAGAAATGTTGTAGTAAAGAAAGAACGCACAGTCATTAATTTCACTAATCTACTGATTCACACTCCATTTAATCAAAGCTGCAGCTAATTAAGTTATAATAGGGATAATCCCTCTGTTGCAGTTATAATTCAAATAAAGGGAAATCAAAAGGAAAGAACTCAATAAACCATAGCAGGAACAGGACCCTATTCCTTAGTGAGGAACTTCAGCACCTGATGCCTGACATCTAATCACACTATAATCCAAGAGATCAAGACCCTATTCCTGTTAGCAGGAACCTTCAGCACCTGATCTCTGGTTCTACTCACACTGCAGATAAAATGAAGCAGTTAAGGGGGACAGAACCCTATTCCTGAGTGCAGGAACCTTCAGTATCTGTCTCCCAACATCACTCATTCTCACAATCAAATCAGAACAGATATCTCAATTCCTACGAGTGCAATCATTCAATACATGCAGTTGCTAAGGGAACAGAGTAGTATTCAATCTATGTAACCAGTATCTAACAACAGGATCAAAATGAAGTGCAACCATATAAACGATTTAAACAGATTACAAGAACTAATGGGCGAATCTTGTGAGGAAGGCGGGCCCTTTCCTTCTCACAAGATTCCCCGGGAGAAAGAATTAAATTAGAACAATCAAAAAGAAAATTTATTCATCTGTCAAAGTCACTGATATATTATAAATGGAGACTAGCTCCAGTCTTTACACAGTATGCTCTTCTCCTGTTACAATGACTGACTGACTGATCGACCCCTTCTAATGACGATGTCTCCTCTTTTTAAAGAGGAGACATCATTTACAATTTACATCAAAACAAATCTTCAATCTGTTCTTTTTCCCAAAACAGGATCATTCAGTTCCTCATACGCAGAATACTGTTACAACAGAGATAACAAGAATGCTATCTTCAGGATAATCCAGGTAATCATTTCTTTGAACTGCTTCCATCATTCCTCGAAAGGCTCTTCCAGAATCGCAAATTACGGTCAACGGAATTTGCGTGTTTGACGGCTGTTTCAGCAACTGAGTCA